>JAPYZE010001793.1:0-19703 GCA_030522805.1 Leptomastidea abnormis | reverse complement strand
TATATATATATATATATATATTTACACGTAGGACTAAAGGAAGTTGAGAGGAAGGACTGCTACATGTAAATATACATATATACGTATGTGTGGAAGGCGAAAGGGTAAGGATAATTATCTGGTTTCTCCCACGCACACATTGAAGCTATATATATAAATCCGTGGTAACACGACGGCAAGACGCGCTTTTGGTAAATCCAATTTATTTTGTTATACCAGAAGCAGACCGGGGTATACGCGTGTATGCATCTTCTTCTTCTTCTTCTTCTTCTTCTTCTCCTGCTGTCGTCACAGAGACAGGTGGTGTTGATGCTACTGGCGACTTGTGAACCACTTGTCGCTGTAAAGGCTACATAAATTTGGCGCGTGAGGTCTTGGTTAATAAAAAGCCTAAGTAGCCACTCAATTCTGTAGGACAAAGATTTGAACGTCACTGTTATGTTATAGTGTGCTTGCGCTATTAGCTTCTTTGAACGTCTTATATACGTACTTGGCTTATATGTAGCTTAAGATGAAGAGCAAACGGTAGTAGATTTCTCTTTAGATTCTTGTTTGCTTGCTAATCGTATGTGTGGGTGTACGTGCATGTGTGTAAATGTATATGTGTGTGTGCGGGAGCTTATATCCTGTTTGCCAAATGTGATTAGAGTAACCTCATTGATTAGCTTCGGTGTAAACATTATCTTATGCTGTGTTGCGGCTGTGGATTCGATTATTTGATGATGGTACACATACGTGCATTAGTGTGCCTGGCTAGAATCAGCGAATTATTTAATTAAAGATTATAAAGGTTAGAATCATATATTGTTTATTTGACTTTCAAATTTTGAAAAATATTCAGTTAAAACAAATGGACCTAATTTTTTATTTTTAACAACATATTTTAAGAAAGTTCATCTAAATAAATTAATTATTACCGAATAGATTAAAATGTTCCTATAATACAAAACGAGAAGAGTTTTACAAAACGTTAAAATTCAGCAAAAGCTGAAGTTCGATGATTGACGTCTCTCCTCTTATATATTCCCGACTCTTCTTTGTCGAGGGGGACGGAAGCATCGTTGCCACACCAGCGTCGTCGTCGTCGTCTCATCTCAACCATGACCCTCTTCCACCTCCTCCTCCTCTTCTCATTCCTCTTTCGCTGCTACGTAGCCTACTCTCTTTCTCTCTTTCTCCCCACGGACCGGTTTAAAGCGTATTAATTAACCCTTTATTAGAGCCAAGCTCAAAACCGCTAGGCTGGCGCGATGAGCTCGATTCAGCAGCAGCAGCAGTAGGCAGAGTGTGCAGTGAGTCCTCCTCCTCCGCCTTCCTCTCTTTATTTTCACCATCACTTCCCCTCAACCTTCTTCTCATTTTATCCACGCGCCTCGGGACGAGGTCTGCTACTCGTTGTCATCCAGTATTTATGAAAAGCCCTCCTGGATATAGCTATCGCGCGCTACTCTCTCTTTTTAGCCATCCAGTAGCAACAGCAGCAGCAGCTTTCTTCGCGAAAAGCTCATTCTCTCACTTTTGCCGCGGTTTGCGCCTTTCTTCCACTTTTCCCCGCCTCTTTCTCTTTCTGCTTTTCTATTTTTCACGAGGCCAAGGCCTACCTTCTACTGTATCAACTTCTTTCCCTCCTGTATAAGTCACTTGCTTTTGGAAGCTCATTTATTTAAGAGGTCACGCGTGAGAAAGACTATATAATATGTATACTTGTTACTTTTTATCTGCTCTTGTATATTCAATGAAAATTCACTCATCCTTAACTACATTAAGTATGTACCACAATCATATTCTAAAATTCAATGATTTAAACGCGCATATTATTAAATTTGTAAAAATACCCAACAAATAATCACATTAATACGATCATAATTTATCATTTTTCTTAACACATACACTATGTAAAGTATTAAACAAACAAAATTCGTGAAAATTTGGTGGTCTGACATAAGAAGCTAATTTTCATTTGTGCCTTTTAACTCGCTATACTTACTTTAACGTAGCAGCCACCTAATGAACATACAGTACTTTTAGACGTTAGTAGCAAAGACTCTCTTATATAGCGTTAATGTTACCCGAGCTTTTTGCATTGGATTATTTCCAAGGCGAAGAAAACAGGATGCATTATTAATGCCAGCGCGTATATGTAATTAAAGTAAATGTCTTAATTGGCCAGGAGACGGTCGCTCGCGAGTAAGTAGAAGAAGAAGAAGATAGTATAAAAGAGACGAGGTATAAGGTGGAAGAAGAAAGTCACGAGTGAAGGAGCTACTGCTAATACCAGTGGCTCTCTTTCTGATCTCTCTCCCATTCTCTATCTTACTCACTCTTCATTCGTCAACAACGAAGTTTCTATTAAATTTCGTATTTACCAGTAGAGGAAGAGAAGAAACGAAGAAAAGCAGCGACAGGAGATAGGGGGGTGGGGGGAATGTACTCGACTTTCTGTATATAGCTATAACGAAAGGAAATCGTTAAGCTCGCTAAGGTGCATAGTACTGTGAATAAGATAGAGCTTGCAAGTCGTAGACTTATTTATTCGTTCCTTCTTAGCTCATGAAAGTACCTAGAAGTTGAAATGTTAAAGTCTTAGGTTTCAATATAAAAGCTATTATTCATTTCGTATGTATCGATTATTGTTTACTGAACTAGGAGTTAATCATTATATATAAGCATTTATCATATTAGTATTCTTTACGTTTACTTACGTAATTTATTAAAATGTTAAAAATAAATGTCTTGACTATTTAAAATCTGAAGACTATAAAATTACAAAAGTGATAAAAGAATATAGTAAAATATATAACTACTACAAGAAAAAAATCTAAAGTAGTAACACATAAAATTCGAAAAACGATTTTCGAAGAAAATGTAGGGTTAGAAGAGGTGTATAAAACACGGGGAAACACGGGTAAAAGTAAAAGAAGGCCGTTTGTCTTTTAGCGAACGATTCACATATATCGCCGGTAACTAGAGCACGGGCAACAAGCTTTCTCCTTGCAAGCTCTCGTCGTAGATTGGGGAGAGGGATAGTAGTAGTGCTCAATTTGCGATGTCGACGTAGCGCGTGTCGTAGTCTAGGACGAGGTAGGGGGAAGAGGGCCGATGTACACGCGTATATCGGAGTTTGGGGGGGTAGGGTTTGGCATACGCGCGCCCCTGGAGGAGCTTGCCTAAGGAAGCGAGAAGGAATAGGAGGAGAAGGAGGGGGAAGGGGTCTCGAGATGTAGAGCCTCGGGTGCGAGGATGTACGACGGGATCTAGATGAGATTGTCCCGGCAGGCGTTCTTCTACGGGCTGCTGCTTCTTGCTACTACTGCTACTATACCTTACCCCTGGTACACTGTTCGATGTCCTCTATGTGATCACCCTTTAACCCCTTGGAGCAGCTCTTCTTTCCCCTCTATACAGCGATAAACTCTTAAGGGAGCTTTGTACACTTGATTCTTTATTTTTATTTTTTTTTTCAAGATAGGCATACGGATGCTTGATTCTCAAAATGACGGCAATTTAATTACCCTACCCATATGGTCTTTTACAAATGCCTGGGTCTTAAAGAGAAGCCAAGAGTTGGCACTCGTGTGCTTAAGATGCGGCAATTGCAAAGGTACATCGAGGGGAGTATGAATGTATGAAGAGGTGGGATTAATTATTGCACACGGGGAGCTTGCAAGCTTTGCAATTGTATTGAACGTAATGGTGTGAAACGAATGGATGGTCGTTTGTTGATCTAATATTTTCTTGTTATATTCTTAGAGTATGATAATACAAAGTAACATCAACACTTGTAAGTATTATAAACGTCCTATCAAAATTTGTTTATTAATCAATTACACAAATCTAATTAAAATATCAATGAATATATTATTTAACTTGAGATCATTTTTTACTGGTAGAATAAAATTTATCAAAATTTAGTATGATAACTGCTGCTGCAAAAACTTTTATCAACAATTCAATTTTCAAATGGCGAAAAACGCAATGATCACATAGTGACTTTAACGACGCACAGCGATTTAATTGCGCTGTTAGATAGCACGTCTATAAATATAGTATATAACGGCCAAATATCGCAAAGACAGCCCCAAGCTTTTAATTACAGAGCTGGCTGTTTGCTAAATTATGACAATATGTGCCAAGAAGCCTCTAAAGCTCACGGAGAAGTAGTGACGAGTAGTGAGGGGATGGAGGAAATCTGAATCGGCGCGTCTTGGAATAAAGGCAAGCGAGAAGGAAAGAGCAAGATAGGGTGTATGTGGAGGTTGGAACGAGCAAAAGAGAGAGAGAGAGAGAGAGAGAGAGAATTCTATAGCACCGACACCGATCTCCATATCTTCGCGATGTATACGGGCGCAACGTGCGCTTGATGGCCTTATCCTCGGGGCGAAAAGCTCGTCAAGCAGTGCTGCTGGCGCCGGCAGCCGAAGGACTTTTGCCTGCTAAAGTAGCAGAATGAGAAGCTGAAGGTGAGGGAGGAGAAGGGTGGTAGTGGTAGTGGTACGCGAACTCGAGAGCTTAGACGTGTAGGAGAGTAGGGTAGAGGAAAAGGAGGAAAAGGAGGAGGAGGATGAGGGCGCGAGGCTAGACAATGCGGATATTAGAGAGCGGGAACTGCGCCGTGTGCGAGAGCTTGCAACGGGTATAAAGTAGACGACGAGCTGTCGATATATCCAAGGAGTAACGCGAGTAGGCAAAGTCACGGATGAACTCTTCCCTCCTCGCGAGCGGCTTCTCTATATCTCTTCTTCTTCTTCTTCTCTTGTACGTACGTATAGGTATGTATATCTTTTGGGCAGGTCATGAGAATATCACGGTGAGATGTAAGAGGAGACGCGAGAGGCGTTTGTTAGATGCGATATGCGCGCATACGTGTATAAGCTTGTGGTGTTATTATTAGACCGAAGCGGTGGTGGTGTAATTGTGTCGGTTGCGTTAAGATTTTATGTGGTGTACTGCGCTTGGGGTACCATGTTAGAGCTTATATGCTAGTTGGTTGCTATCGTTTGTTTCCTAAATGCTGCTGATGTATTATATTTGAAACATAAAATTGTTTCAAAAAGTATTATAATACACGATGAAAGTTTTTACTGTGTCGTTTTATTTTTAGAGATTATTAAGTATATTTCTTGTTTGTCATGTATATCAAGATTACTATTGACATAACGTTGAAAAACAATAAAAATAGAAGAAATAGAAGAAGAAGGAAAGAAAAGACGACTGGTATAAAATTGATGGTAGCTCAACTCGCAAAGAGACTTCTTAAAAAAACTGACGAAAATTTATGTATATATATATAAAAACAGATTTGAATATATAAGTCAACCACGAAAGGCTATTAAGAAAAGCTAAAGTTTAATTTGGCCTTCTCCCCCATTCTCTATACAGATTAGACCGTAAATATTTATTCGAGAGGCACACAAGCATCGTATACAAGAGAGAAAGAGGAGGGAAGAGAAAAGAGCAAGCTAAAAAAAGCATTCTGGGTTATGATTGCCTTACTTTAGGGAAAGAGGGGAATGAGACTCGTCGAGATTGCAGTCGCGATATACCGCATTTCGGAGGGGGGGTAAGACTGAAGCGAGTCAGAATTATGATGGAAAGGGACCAAAAAAACATTGGTAAGAATTCTGAGAGAAGAAGGAGGGGGAGAGAAAAAAAAGAGATTCCTTTCGTGGTGTCGAACGTTTCGAATGGTTTACAAACGACATAAAATATATATATAAAAAAAAAGGAATTGAAAAATAAAATATAAATAAAAGAGTAAGAGAAAGTGAAAGTTAAAGAGAGAAAGAGAGAGAGAGCTAGAGCCTGTTTAATGGAGCTCGAGCCATTCTCGAAATTTGATCGGCGAGAACACACAGCCAAGCCAGCCAGTGTATATAGCTATTCTGACTTCCTTTCAAACTCTTCGTCGCACGCATACACACACAGTCTCTTCTTCTCTTTCTCTGTCTTTAACTCCAATGTGCGCGTCTCATCCCACACTGGGATATCCGAGGCTCCTGCCAACTTTGATTTGATTCCACTTCCTCTTCCGAATCTTACCACGCGCGTCTTTCTCCGCGCAGTCTTCTCTTTTTTTTCGGCCTCCTCTTCCTACCCACCCGTCTTTAGAAACTCCTTTTCCTTCAAGCCAACCTCCTAGCCGTTCGTCTTTTTTTGTCCTTCCGTCTTTGGTATAGGTATATATATATATATATATATATCCTCTCCTGCGCTTCTCTCGACTCAACCAAGAAGAACTCTACAAATCTTACCCTTACCACTGGCTTGGCTTTAGAAGAGAGAGTGGAAGCTTGCTGATTTTAAAGAAATTCTATCGAGCTTCTTTTTCTTCTTCTTCTTCTTCTTCTTTCGGGTTATATTGCTAGTATATCCTAGACGATTTAGCCGGATGCGGGTATTGGCCGGAAAGATTTTCTTTTCCTTCGAAGACGATGCCTGAAGAAAACTGTACACACTGCTATAACGATATCTTTTTTTTTGGGTCTAGGCTTTTTCTTAGATGCCTTGGATTATATTTATTCAGACTTTTTAATTCGATTTGATCGCTGTATTTAGATGTTGTGTTTACGTTTATGTGGTGATATAAGAGTGGAGTTGAAAGGAAATTATGGATGCGTGGAGTATAAAAATATGATTTATTGATGTATAAGATATAGTAGTCATAGTTCTGTATAGTTATATTCTTTAAAGTTTGGATATAATGCAAATAAATAACTTCAGCTTAAATATTGCAAATTGATTTTAACAAGGGTGGATGATTTTCTAAACTGGTTATATATCTATATGACCAGGTGAAAATGAAACTAATAATCATGAAATATATTGGCTTCTCTCTACTCACTTTCACAGAAATTTGAGTAGTTATTAGGCCGTTATAACCCCCCCAAGTTGGCTTAAGTTGCTTTGGCTATAAACTGACCTGAAGCTACTTGAAATTCTACTAGGGTATATAGGTATAACACACAAGTGTCCGGTCTAACTTATAGTATTCATTCTATATCCATACAAAATGTGGATGATTAATTTATATACACTTTCATCACGTAATTTTTTTTATAATTTACATACTCTAATAAAAGTTTCTCAATTCATTTGAAAAATTCGTCAACAGACAATTAAATTTCCATATAGAAGAAGTCTAACGCGATAATAAAAATCAAACTCTTCAATTCCATTAAAACCTAAATGAGGCAAGAGCGTGTGTGTGTGTGTGTGTGCTCTACAAACAATCGAGCTGTAAAAAGCTTGTCTTTCACATTATACAGTCCGTCGAGCAACTCTACTTTAATTAGCTCGAGCCAAGCAAAAGGTGGAGGATATATATGCTGTCCACACAAAGAGGATAACCAGACTAGGAGGTATATATGCGTTACTGCATAAAATCCGGTTGATAAAGTGCAGAGAGAGAGAGAGAGAAAGAGAGTCCGAACCTTGAGCATACGAGAGGGTCAAAGTGAGACAGGTCCAGTGGATTCAGGCCGGAAGATGAGCCAGAGGCTGGTGGTAGAAAGAGAAGGATATTATCCTCGGTGATTTCAAGGAAGGGAGTATATAGGCTTGTTTGCATGGCCATTCTCTGGCGCAACCATCATCGCACGCGCGCGCGAGAAAGATAGAGAAAAGAGAGTGGACCCTCGCTCAAGCTTCCAAGCGTTGGGTCATTACTCGGACGGCAAACACACTTGGTCCCTATGTGTATACTCGTAGCCTCGATCTGTGTCCTATGGACATTCTCTCTCTCTCTCTCTCTCTGTCTTTCCCTGGCTATTTTCGCTCTCTACCTTCCTTATACTCCCGCTAGGCCTTCATCGGCATAAGATTTGTATTTAAATGAGCGGCCATTAATCTGCAAGAGGCTTCGTCGATCCCACGCGTGGGACTGCACTGGCTCTCTTTCCTCCCGACGAAATTGAAAATGTTGATGGGGTGGAGAAGAAGGAAGTGGTGATTGCCAATGAGCAAAGGATATTGGTCAGCGTTTTCGACTAGGTTCATTTTTCTTTAAAATTTATTGGTTGAATAAAGGATGAAACTACGAGCTGTTTTTATTCTTTAAAGCATTTGGGATTGTAAAGTTTGGAATTTTTTTTATATGCGATCTTGGATACCATCTTGATGAATATCTTCAAGATGTGAATGTAGAACTACGTACTGACCTATGAATTGCCGAATGGTCAATGTGATTTTTTTTCATAGCTTGGAATTTAGTTTGCATAAATTTTCTCTCTTAGAAGAGACGGTCATCTTGATAAGGTATTCAATGAAAAGGTTTTAAAAGAAATCATCATTTCATTATAAATATCCAAAAATATCTGTAATTTTTTCAAAATTTTTATTAAATAAATAAATGATAAAATCTATTTTATAACGTTATCACTACAATTAAAAAAAAAATCCAAATTCATCTTGCAAAAATTCCCGTTAATACTTATAATTGCTTAAATTAAAAGCATCGTCTGCGCAATAATAACAGCCAGGAATAATGAGCATCTCCGCAAAAAAAGCATTCACCGTCCTCAAAATCCCTATGGCTATATCTATAAGAAAAACCAAACTTTCGACTTTCCAGACCATTCGATTTAAGAGACGCAGAAAAAAAAAGAAATCACTGTCTGTAAAAGTTCTTTCTCTCTCATATACAGAAGAAAACCTCTCAAGATGACCGAAGAAGAAGAAGAAGTCTCTCGGGAAAGTTTCTTCTTTAGGAGTCGGACGCGAAGGCGTATATACAGTATATACCGTCAAAAGTGACCATCGCCGCCGTACGCCCGCAGTTATGAAAGGGTGTTGTAGGTACGTCGAAGGAGAAAAGAATTGCTGCTGCTGTTACTCCCCAAGATATACGTCCGCGAATAATAGAGAAACGAAGATGAGGAGTAGGGGGTGAGGTGAAGAGTATTCGGCCTACCAAGAAGTATAGTAGAGGGAGGGAAGAGGGGTTGGTCGCGAGAAGGGACAGATCGAGCTGCGAGCACGTTCTCACCCTTGGCGCTGGCCATGAGGACCCTTGGTGAGGAAGCCTAACGAGCGGCTTTGTCATCTCTTGTCCGAGATACCTCACTCTTGCTCGCTTGCTCTTCTCTGCGTATCGGCAACTGCGGCCGCGAAGCAAGCTTGCGTCTCCAGCGTGTTCGTTTGACGCTCTTTTAACGACCATGCTGGGCTTTTAATGGCCGAGTGGCTTTGGGTATAGAAGCAAACGTCGTCGTTGTCGTCGTTGTCTGCGAGGCCGATAAGCTTGCCAAATGATTTTACGGATTTGGTAGCTCCTTACGCGTTTCTTAGCTTACTGGAAGCGTGACTGGTCAAGTGTGGAAGTGTTTGTCTATTGTGTATAAATAGAAGAATATGCTTGTAGGGAAAATTAATATAAGAAATTAATCTTTAATTTACTTGTGAATCAAAAAAGTGTTAATTGCCAAAACTCATACTTTTAATAAAAACTGATAAAATCGCAAAGAAAAAAATGCATAATCAAATCGTTATATGCAAAAGTTAGCAACGTAAATTTGACCAATAGTTAGGTTTCTTGATAATCCAAAACGTCTAGCCAACGTCCAGGGTTTCTCGTTTGGAAAACGAGGGAATGAAAAAGAGAAGTTAGGAGGGGAATATGTCTACAAAATTACACGCTCGTCGATGTATATGTGTAGCTGGTGAGCTTAGCGTGCCTTGGGAGTTGGCAATCAGTCACCTTTTCCAAGCTACGACGCTATAAGGTGCCCTTTCCCGCATCTCTCTCGCGTTGGACTCTTGGGAAGCCGTTCCATCATTATTGCTTGATGTATGCATGTGTCGAGTGTAGAGGTTGTACATCTCGGTCATGAATATATGAATCGATGCTGATGATGGTGTGATGTCAAGTGAACAAAATGCTTCTCAGTACTTTAGTTTATTTTTCTCAAATAGTGAGTTATGATAAATAATTGTTAGAAATGTCAATAAATATGTAGTTAAAAACAATGATAATCTCAATGAAGTGCAATGTAGTCGGATAATTTGAAAGTCTTAACACGCAAATATCTGAAAGATTTTCTCTTAGATAGAAGAAAGATGATGTTCTATTTTACGAAATGCAATTTCATCAATTTCTTCAAAATTATAACAACATATAGTACCTATTTCAATATAAAATATTTACTGAATATCTTACAATCAAAGAACGTAAATCAGCCGTACATCCAAGAGAGAAAGCAAGAGATGCAAAGCATTACCTCAACCGATGAGGAAAGGGAAAACAAACAGCTGGCTCTCCTCGACGACACATACTTCTTCCTTCTGGAATCCAGACGCGCACACCCGGCCACGAGGACATAAGTTCAAGTAGAAGGACAGAGAGTGAGAGAGAGCTTAACCAGTTGTGCGCTCTCGCTCGCGCGCGCGCGCCCGTCTTACTCCCGCGATATTACAGGGTGGTAATGGAGTTAATTGCCGGCACGTAAAGCGTTGCTAGCCCAAGCAAGGCTTACAACTTGAGACGACGCTTCGTGCACCTGATACCCTTCCTTTCCACCATTCCCTAACCTAACCATCCCCCCCAAACAAATTGCCTCGCTTCTTACCTTCTCTCCAAAGGTTGTGCGGCCGAGTTTATCCCCGAAGATGCGGCCTGGCCATTACGAGTAGAAGTGAGGGAGGGTAAGGAGGAAGAAGAAGAAGACACTATATACTCGAGAAGAGCTTCTCTCTAGGCAGAAGGGAAATCTCGCTCGTTATGAGGGTTCGCCTGAATAAGAAAGAAGCGAAGAAGGGTCAAGTGTGCCTTACTTCGCTTGGATTGCGATTCGCGAAGCTATTGCCGCTGTTGCTACTGCTACTGCAGAGCTTTCGAGCTTAGTATAGCGCAAAAGAGAGAGATTCAGTAAGGATTAAGATTCGAGAATGTTAAGTTATTTGTTTTGTTGCGCTTTATGATGGTGAAATGAAAAGATTTGAAGATTCTTTAAAGGTGTACATTTATCTTAAATAAGTTTGGCCTAATAATTCATCTAAATGAAAATTTCAAATCTCTAAAATAATACACGTCTACAGTCTTAATTAACCAATTAAATTTGAAGTAAAATCTTATTAAAAATTAGAAGAAAAAATAATCTCAAATGCAATTAAAATCATATCCCATTAATATCAGAACATATACTAAAAGTCCTTCATCCAAAAAGCGGTTCTTCAGATCGTTGTAATCACCTTAACTCTTGCCTCATTACCTCTTGCGCGGCGCACTCGCCATCTCTCCTCCCAAGTACTACCTGATTATCACAAATAATGAATATGACCAAGGTGTATGGCATGTGTGCGTGTGTGTGTGTGGTATACTCAGAGACTCTTCTGACCGATTTATAACAGAATTTCCTCTGGGATTAAACGCGTCGCGTGATCCCAGCATATATAAATACCCTCTCTCTGTAATTTTCTCTCTTTCCCTCTCACTCGCTGTTCGGGAGTTAGCCACGCGGCTAAAAGTGCGAAGTCGTGAAAGTCGAGAAGCAGAGAGACACAAAGTGAACACGAAAGTTAAAGGACTGTACGAGAGGTTGCTCGAAATGGTGAGGACACGCGAAAGAGAGAAAGAAGGCGTATAGAGAGAAGGGGTATTACCTCTTCGTTCTACTGTCCGCGTAATTCGATGTAGAAGTACACTAGGGTTCAGAGGAAGGAGAGAGACACTGCGGATGTGAACATGTGGAATAGGATAATGCTATATAGGTGGACGGTTGGGTTTTCTGTTTCTCTCTTACTCTACTAGGCCCGCCTACCACCACTAGGGTAGAAGTAGATGGCGACCGACACAGAAAAGACATTAAGAGCGCTACTGCACTGCTGTTGCTACAAGCCTAGTATTGCGACAAGACTGTGGCTGTTGGGATAAGATACTCGCGTGGCTTCTGTGACTTGCTTGGATGGTAGAAAGGTTGGACTGTTATGTGAAAGAGAAACCGCGAGAGAAGATTATTGGCTGGCCTAAGCTATCTTGATGTGCGCTAATTTTCCGATTTCACCTTTAAATTTTTTTTATTTATTTATTTTTTTGACTAAAATTTAAGATTGCAAAGAATTTAGGATAAGATTAAAAGTGTTATCTTTGTACTTGTTATTTATTATCAAAAGAATAAGAATTTAAATAAAAAAAAAAAAAAAAATACATAAACTCTGCTATTTGAAACATTTGTCATAATATCACCAAGTGCTAAAACTCTAATTAAATACAAATTAGATACTTTCGAAAAATACTTTTTTTTTGGGATCAGCCAATAGAATGATTTGATCATATAGAAGACATGAGTAGATTTTCGACTACTTTGTGACATCTTTCGACTTCGTCACCATACCCATTCTCGAATTACACCGAACACGCGATCGAATCACATCGAATTTTCTTTCCTAATGTCTATATCGATTAGTTCGTACTTTGCAAATTGCATTTAGATAATTTAATAATATCAGTTAACGATTATAACTTTATTGAAGTTTTTAAACTCTAAAATATTTTGATATTCATTGTAAATAAACGTTAACTGTGTAGATATGTCATTTTAAATTAAATTATAAGTAAATTAGAAAAAAAGAAAAAAACTAGTTTTCATAAAAGCAATTTTTAAAAAAAATATTATACAATTTCCATACAAAATTTCATTACATGAACTTCAATAAAACCTGATACGTAAAAACATTACATTGCAAAGAATCCTTAAGCTCGCAACATAAATAGACAGAAACACACGTGTACATACACATCCTTCACCCCTTTTGCTTTTAAAAGTGCATAAAACACATATCCTACTCGAATCAGGATTCGAATGTCTCTTTACTTTAAATTATTTATCCAGGGGCTTAGCGCGAGAGAGAAGGTAGTAGGGAACGTTGAAGTCCTAAACTTTGTTAGAGCGGCTTTCTATTCCCTAGCAAAATCGAGCTGGAGATTTGAAAATCCGAATTTAGGACGAAAGAGAGAAAAGGGTGAGAAAGAGGAGGAGGAGGAGGTGGAGAAGAGGGGGTTAGATATACTCTAGCGCAAGGGTTTGGCATTGGAGGGGGAGGTGGGAGGAGGGAGCATCGGTCCTAATTAAATGGATAACGAGCACCGAGCTTAAATCCACCAAGCTCTTTCAGACTAACATGGATGGAGCTAAGCAATAGTTGTTCGCCACTAGAAAGCTAGAGAGAGAGGAAGTATAAGGGCATCGCCATTATCGTTGCCGCAGGAAATCATAATCGAGAAATTGAAGAGCCGTCTAGGTCCGTGAAGCTTGCAAGCTCACCTAGCCGAAAATCAAAGTTCCGCAACGCAAGTATTTAATGCTAATGAGAGAGAGTGTGTATGTAGATTCGTATGTAAAATTTGTGTGTGCAAGTTGCGGCTTTGTATGTGTATGCTTGAATTTTGGGTATTAGCTGGTTAAGCTTTTGAAGGAGAAAAATAGAATAAAAATTGAGAGAGGAGTTAGATGTATGAGTTTGTTAGGATGGGAATCGTATTTACTTGATTTATCGAGTGATAATAGTGCGTTTAGATTTTAAATTTTTATGAAACTTTTGTAGATTAAGAACTTTCAGAACCCTTTCGTGTAAAAAAAAGTTTTATATTTTAATAGTTTTTGATATTAAAATTTTACTGCGTTAAACAGTCAAATAAAGTTCATAACTAAATACATAAGGTACTTAAAAAGATTTTAAAAATATAAAAAAATAATGCTGTATTAATCGAAAATACTGATTCTTTAGCACTGATAATTTACTATCAGTTGCTTGTCAAATTAACCACAACTAACAAATACATACAAACATTCATTCAAAATCATTTTCTCGTCATTCTGCTCGAACAATTTTGAGCTGTCCAAGAAAATAAGAAAAAGCCGAAGTTCTATCGCACTTAAAGGCTAAGAAAAAAAAGTTGTAGAGCGCGTGCAGGTGGTTATCAACACATTTCAGCGTTCGATTCCTCGTCTCCAAAGAAGTCCATTGACTCTCCTTGGATTAAACAGCGAACGGCCAATTTTTACCAAAGCTCAAAAAAGAACGAGGGATTCAAGCTTTCGGTAGAAAACGAAAGACGGGCTAGTAAGATATGAGGGGAAGAAGAGATGCTCGCGCGAAAGCTGAACTTTAAATTCTTGGCCCGCGAGCCTTAATCCGCGGCTTAAAGGGCTTAGTCTAGAATGAAAAGGAAGGGAGGGGGGTTAGAGAAAAGAGGGCGCGAATAGCTCGTCAGGGAAGCGGTGGTGGGGCGTATGGCTATATAGGTCCGTGGATGAGTAGCGTTGGTGGGTTTATTAGCGACCGGATTTCGAAAATTCTTTTCATCGCTCTTTCGCGCGTTGGGAGTTGGTCTTGTGCTTGCGCCGTTTACATAAGCGAGTTCCCCAGATTGCCTTTTTGATATGTAGATCAGCAGGCAGGCAGGCAAGCAGGGTGAAGAAGCATTTACGCTCCCGCGCCTCTCATTCTCTCTTAACGTACGCCTTCGGCACACACACACACCCACTCATCCCATTTTCATTCTACTTGCTGTGCGTACACGAGGTAGTCTCTCTTTTAGCTACCTTTTTACACGGGCGTGTGCCGAGGCGTGACGAAACGATGAGGACGCGACGACGAGTTTTATACTCACTTTCTCGGGCTCGTTATAGGCGCTTGAGAATAATTCGTCTCCGATAAGCCCCGTCAAGCGTTTATGTATATTTTCTTTACGAGAAGGGCGTTTAGAACGGCTGTTTTTCGAATAATTTATTAGCTTTTTCTTCAATTTTTTTTTTATTTTATTTTATTTTAAAGCAGCTAAATAAGTGTTGTGTTATAAGCGTCTTTTAAAAATAATATTTAACCAGCAAATGTGTACTTTTATTAATGACTTGAGCACAATTTTAACAGCTTATTAGATAATTATAAAGTAAACTACATGAGTACACAATCAGATATAATATCATTGCCATACACTTTCATCTTTAAATACCTCAATAACAAAATATTATATTTAATTATTTATTTAAAAAATAGATATTTTCAAAATAAATATTTATTTAAAATTGAATTATAAATAATTCAAATATTATTTTGATAATACATTTTTAAAAGGTAAAATTTCATAAATGTAATTAAACTCGAAAAATATAAACTTTTTCTACAAAGCAAAAAAATCTAATTTTTTTATGATAAAATCAAAAGTTATTCCAGCAAGAAATCCAAATAAAAGCCAAAAAACACAAACAAACACGAGTTCTTAGCAAACCACGACCAATGTCTTACTTCGTTAACAAAGTTTACTGCAAAGCGTGGGAAATGAGTTGCAGACGTATAAAGTCCAAGCTTGACGTGTCTGTAAAATGTGGAATCGAGTCCATCGTGTGTAAGCGTCTTTCACGGTCCGTTTCGTAATGGTTCACGCGCTCCGTTAGCGATGTTTACCCATTTTCTGGAAATACGTGAATGTGTGTTGTACTTTGTTGACTGAAATTTGTTGTTGATAACAAAACAAATTCTTCTGCTTTTTAATAAATTTATCAGATTTTTTATAATTACATATCTTAAGAAAAACTTTTAAAAGTTAAGTTTTGTGTATTTGTTTACTCGTTGATTCGTTGATAAATAGCATCAAACATATAAAAGTTAAGAAAATATAGTCGTTCATAAATAACCATCAATAAAAAGGTGCATAGAATCAATTATTTATTGATCAAAAAAAGAAGATTGTATACCAAATCAAGTCATTGTATCCAAAAATACCCACTCGCGCGCACACACACACACACACACTCGTAAAACAGAAGAAATATCAAGGCATAAAAATCATCTAAAAGCATCTCTTTCTTCCTTGCTCGCCTCGAAAAATTCGTTGGCAAAGCGCGCCCCTTTACTATCCCCATGAGAATGTCTTTACGCGATTTCAAGCGGCAAGTGGCGCGTGAAGAGTAGGTACTATACGCTATATAGAATCTTGGAAGGAAGAAAAACGAAGAAGTCTCTCTTGAGCTGGCAATGACGAGGGCGCGTACGATCCTTCTTTCTTGCCCTCTCATTTTCTTTTCTCTCTTCTGCTTCTAGTGTATAAGAGAGATATCTGCGGCATTAGTACAGGCTTTATTGGCTCTTTTCCTTCCCTGCATAGAAGCGTTCATTTACTTCTATTATCGGTGGGTAAACAGATTTGCCAGCGAGCATTTTTCTTCTTCTACCGTATAGTTATTGCTACTGCATCGTCGGCACATTTTGACCTTCCATCAAGACCGATGGGATATACATACCTATATATGTATATGGTAGTGCTTTACCGTACCGGCTTCCCAAACTACGCGAAGCAACGTAATTACGTGGGAAACTATCTGTTAGACGATGGTCTCGCGGGGCCACGTGTTCGCTACTACTGCTATGGCTTGCTGATTGGAGCAGAGAGATCGTATATGTCTGTATTTCGAGCTTGAGATTTAGTATGTGGTTTGCTCTCTGAGCTTAGCAAATATCTACATGCGAGCTGTTGCGCTCTGTCTGTGATGTTGAGGCTTTAAAGCAGAGGTGATCATAGGAGTTTAATTACCGATTGATTGATGTGATTGGAATTTATTTTATTTTAGTCGTGTATTCGCAAGGGTAGTAATTTTAATTTTAATTTGGGGCGATCAATAGAAAATTTACAAAACAATGTAGTAATTCATAAATTAATAAAAACATTAAGTTTAAAAGTAACATATAATGTTAAAACTAATTAAAAACAGAAGAAAAATAAATAAATAAATAAAATGAAAGACGATTAATTGAGCTGAAGCGAAGCTTGAGAATAGCAGAGTAAAACGAGGCGAAGAACAAAGTTATATACGTATAGAATATGAAACATCGACGAACGAGTTGATGGAATAGCGAGAAAGAGAAGCGAGAAATTGATGATGGAAAGGTAGAAGTCGCTCGACCACCACTGTATATACTACTATATCCTCTTTGGGCGTGGGGTAATCACGCGACAGACAATTACACCGAGAGTCCCTCCGAGAGTCCAGTCGTCCGAAGAGCGAATCAAGGGTGGACGACGACGAGTCGCGAGCAAAGGATTAAGAGACTTTCCATCATCAACCTTTACTCTCTCTCTCTCTCTCTCTCTCTCTCTCTCTCACACTCTCTTTCTCTCTCTCTCGTTTCGCTCAGATTCCGATTCTTTTGTACCGTAGTTTTTCTTTTGTAAGTACTATGAAGCTCTACTTCAACCAGAGTCGCAATTCTCATAGTGAAAAAGAAAACAGAGAGAACACAACTCAGCTCTCTTATTTTTCCATCTCTCTGTTATATGTACGTTTTCATTTGATCTTTGATTAAAATTGACTTGGTGAAAAAAAAAAATTATTCGTCGGCTTTTTGTTTTTAGAATTTTTATATGTATGCGATTGGATATGGCTTCATATGAAGGGGTAAAAATAGAGAAGATTGTTGGTTGGATTAAGTAAATGTTTCTTTGATGGCTTATTTTCAAAGATTATTTATTGTTTTATAAAATAAATAAATTAATACATTATTGTTTAATGGTATTAATTTTACTAATTACGATTCTTTTTTTTAATGTTTGCTTTGTTTAAACGTACTAAAATGCTTAAAAAAAAGATCATTTTTACCAAGATATTGAATATTTTCTACTTATAACTTCTTAACACCTGCTTACTAATTCAACAATGATACTGTAATTTTAAACCCAAAAAATTCTAAACTTTATTCTTAATTTATATTAAACATAAATTTTTTTGCATTGCAGATAACTTAAAAAGATTGCAATAACAGTATCTATACTACCAAACATTTAGACACTTACAAAAAGTGTGCTCTAAAGGCAACAGGAAAAGGATAAAGGGAAACATCAAGAGAAGAGTAAATGAGAGCAAAAGAGAGTACAACTGAGTAGCAAAGAGAAATATATAGAACGAGGAAAAGCTGCACTTGCGCGCCTGCTAAAATTAGAAAACGGATAAAAGCCGATTTTCCGCGGGACAGTCAGTGGAATTAGAATCGTATAGTGCCAGTCAAAGGGAGCTAGGTAGAGAGAGAACGACAGAGAGAGAAAGCGTGGAAGACGCAAAATTTCATTGGAAGCCGTATAGTAGCTCTACACGCGTGACCCGTAGAGATTTTCTCTTTCTCTCTCTCTCTCTCTCTCTCTCTCTCTCTCTCTCTCTCTCTTTCAGCTTCGACAGTTGCTTTCCCGAGTTTGTGAGTTTCAAGCCAAGGGGGATTGCCGTATTATTAAAGTACTTTTCAGCTTGCTTCATACTCTTTTGCCATCTCCATACCTTCTACCGTATATCTGGTCTTTTTCTACCAGTGAGCAGCTACTGTCGCGTGTGCGTGTGTCTATGTGTACTGTGTGACTGGTATGTTCATGCTAAACCTTTCCTCTCTTTCTCACTTTAGCTGGTTCCCTTTTTGGTTGACGACAATTTGCTTGGACATTAATCCGGAGCCGAGCGTATACATATGTATGTTCAAAGCTTTGGAATTTTGCGATATATCTATACAAATTTTAGTCCTGTATTTCTCTTTCTCTTTTGGTGATTTTTCGTTATTTTTTTGGAAAATTCGATATCGTTATTGAAAGATAAAATCCGCTTCTAGATAACAAGGATAGGGGATGGGCTTATTGATGCGTTCCGGAAGGTTCAATTTTGCTGAACGCACCTGTTGCTTTTCACAATACTTCGGGAATAAAGAGGAAAAAAAAAATAACAGAGAACATCCAAATTGAATGAATATTGATTTTAATTTGTTGCTATGATCAACAAATAATTATTTTGTTTGCATTAGTGTCATGCAAGTTATTTTAAATACTACAGTTAGTAGAACATTTGACTTGTGTCTGACCAAATACTTACCTCTTCTACTTGATTTGTTTTTAGTTGGGAAAAAATACAAATTGTATTTTTTCAATTAGCTCAAAATTTTTTATTATTTATAATTATTTAATTCATATTACAGACATGATCATTAATCTTAAAAAAGCACAAATTTGAAAGATACGCCCTTATAACTATAAAATTCAAAGACCAAAAAAATCTAAGACAAGTTGCAATATCTTACAGAGCGTGTAATATCGAAGCCAGAATACTTAAAGTAATGCTCGAAAGAGTTTGGCTATTACGTGAATGAACAGCCGAAGAAGAAGTAAGCCCTTATATATAGAGAGTAAAAGTAGAACGTCGAGAGCAATCGCGATGCGGCATTTGCGTTTATGCGGCTTTCACCTCTAGCGACCGGGATTCTCGTGGCTTTGATGGACGACCTCGCTATACTTTCTCCCTTACGTAAAACTCCTCTTCAAGAGTATGGTAAAAGCTAGATCTTAATATTCCTGTGGGTCTCTCTCTCTCTTTCTCTCTGAGCTCTTTTCCCTTCGCCACAGTGTAGCTTTTTGGAATCGCTAATGACTAATGGTACCAAAAGGAGCATTTTCTGACTTTAAGCTCGTGATTTTGCAATAGTAGTATAAAGTATATAGAATATGGAAGAGAAATGATAACGTTATATTTTATAAACGTTTTTGAGGACAGTTTTAATGAGTGATAAATTCATCAAGTAATTTAATTAATAATAGTCATTTAATTGTAAAATAGATATGGTAGAGGTAATTTAAGGATAATTTTTTTTTTTTTTTTTTTTTTTCTTTTTTTTTTTTTTTTTTTTTTTTTTTTTTTTTTTTTTTTTTTTTTTTTTTTTTTTTTTTTTTTTTTTTTGTTTTTTTT
>JAPYZE010001792.1:0-23691 GCA_030522805.1 Leptomastidea abnormis | reverse complement strand
CAGAAAGTAATGATTTTAAATATATATTTTCTTAAAATAGAGAAAAACTGATTTAAAATTATTTATATTCAAAAATATTTGACATGCAATAATAATAATAATAATAATTAATAGTTGATATGCAAGCTCTTCTTACTATATTTCTCTTTATCAACATATTTTTTAATCTTTAACATCAATTTAAGCATTGAATATTTAGACCATAAACTTGCCGAATTAAAATTCTTACTCAAATTACCAAAATATGCTAAAATAATTTTTTTTTTTAAAATGCGCAAAAGATGTTTTTGCGCACGCTAAACCATGCGCAAAAAATGTTTTTGCGCACGGTTTTCTTTTGCGCACACTAAACAGTGCGCAAAAACACTTTTTGCGCACCGCTAAACGTGCGCAAAAGTGAATTTTGCGCACGAAATTGCAAAAAAAAAAATATCAATTTAATTTAAAAATTTTCTTACACGGTGTAAAGATAATGAAAGTTACATATAATTCCACTAAAACCTGAAAATCATAAAAAAAATAAAAGATGACAATTTTATGCCTAAATATACTATCAGAGCTCGATTTCAAAAACAGCAACAATGAAGTGTAGGATTTAAAAATGATTGCAAATCATAAAAATTATTTTTAAAAATTTCATAAACAATTTCAAATTTTAAAAAATGAAATAATTTATTAGTTTGAAATCTAGAAAATGAAAAAAGTTCTTAAAGTTTTAATTATGCATTTAAAGCATACTACGAATGACTGCATATTAATATACCTGTTTTGTAAATTTACTTATTAGTAAACTTGAGATGGTTTTATTACTTATTGCAGGTAACGGTTTTCAACTATTAAACTAAATCTACCGTGAAGTTTATATCTTCATATTATTTTATAAAATTTGCATGTTACATTTACTAAATTATAATTATTACAAGTACTTTTTAAGTGAATTTATAAGATATACAAGTAAATTTATGTAGCTTTTACGTGTAAAAGAAATATTTCTAAAAAATTTTAAGCGAGCAAATGATAATAAGTAAATTTTACTTACTCGATATAAGTGATCTTTACTTGCCCGCCTAAGTGAAATTTGCTTGAGCAAGTAAATTTTAATTATTCTGGAAAGTAATTATTACTGAATTATTAAGTAAAAATTAATTATTGTCCTTTTCTTGCTTTTAATAGTAAATTTTACTTCTTTGAGTTAGTCAAATTTACAATTTTTTTTTTTTAACAGAGGCTCAACCAACAAATTAAAGTAATTCCAGGCTTTCAATATTTTTAAAATAAATTTGGAAGCTATTATCAATAATTATGATATTTTGTAATGCAATTAAAAAATTTGCTCATCATTATTGTTCAACTTTTAGTCAACAGCAGTTATACATGTGTGTCGTAATAAATTATTTGAAATGAAAATGCTCTTAATTAAATTTAATAAAGCGATAATGTGTATATTAATTAAATTTAATTCTGATTAAGTTTTTTGTTTATATTTTCGAATTATCAATATCACTTCTAGAAACTAATAATTTAGGTATTCTCAGTTTGTTTCCATAACGATATAAAATTTGAAGCATCATCGAAATCATCAAAATTATTTTCAACTATAAAATTAAACTTCAACGTCAAGTAGTAGATCCTCTCATTGACAATCTTCGTCAAAAGTACTCTCGTATTCCATTCATTTATTTGTAATAGGCAATAAAGAAAAAAAAAAAGAAAAATGAAAAGAAAATCTTTATACAGAAAAGGGAGGAAATGTCCCCCTCTTTCCCCCTTTCAGGTTTTATTATGGCTTTACGTCGATTCTGACAAAGTGCCCTCAAAGGAACGAGGCCTCAAGAGAGCCACTCATAATCAATAAAACAGCTTCACCTTTTTATCCCACAGAGTAGATAGCTATGAAGGAGGAGGGTGTATATAAAGAATAAAAAAGAAGTCGCGCTAAAGAGAGAGAGAGAGAGAGAGAGAGAGAGAGAAAGAGATTGAGTGGGTGGGTAGGAGGTAAAAAGTGCGGTGAGTAGAGCAAAGTAAGGCTGCAGACAAAAAGATCTTCTCTCGACTATGAACGGCTTATAGTTCGCGGGATTATGAAGATTAATTAACGAGAGAGAGAGTGAGAGAGAGAGAGAGAGAGAGAGAGAGAGTAAGAGAGAGAGAGAAAAAGATCGTCGAGGCACTAAATTGAATCTTCAAAGTGCCGCTTCGCTACTTCTGATTTATGATCTCTTGCCCAGATCGCGCGCGCGACTCCTCATTCTTTTCGTTCAACTTACTTCTCTCCAGGCCTCTTAATATTCATTTTTGATCCTCTTCGATTTTCCGCAGCTATTCGCATTTGAGGACAAAAATAAAAGGATGCACGTGGTGGAGTTTTTTGGCCTAAGCAATGTACCAGGCAAATTCCTTGGCGGCAAATTTTTCTTCATAGATCCTGTACCAATCTCTTGTTAGTGGTCGTGATAGTCAGTAAAGCTCTATATTTTTATATATGCAATCGCTACATACTATATATCTATATGTAAGCTCTTTTTTTTCACAAAATATTTTTTAACCACCACCAGTTTTGTGCCACTTGCCCACTTGAGCAGCCATCCGAGGAGGCTTTCTCTCTCTCTCTCTTTCTCAAGCTGAGAGGAGATAAAGTACATATTTTCTTTCGTAATTTCGCGCGACGCTGAAGCCGATGCTTATCTGCTCGAAACAGCGAGAGCTCGCTTATTTATTCTTTTTTTTCCTCTTTCTTTTTCTTCCTTTTTTATTACGTCGACACTTGACTATCTCACTTTTATCTCATCTCTTGTATATACCTATATCGGAACAAAAGATTCTAAAAAAAATAAAATTTTTTTTCTATCTCAATGTCAAAAGTAAGTTGGTTTATCATGAAAATAAATCTCGGAAAGAATATCTCTTCTTCAGCTTTTATTATTTCAAATCGCGTGAAAAAAATTTCAAGCTTATTAAAGGCACTTTCATAAGAATATACCTATATATATGCTTATAATTAAATTTGAAGATATTAAATTTACGAAAAAATAAAACGTTCAGACTTCAGTGAAGCAAAAATTTTTTTTTATTTCACGCAAGGTGTATTAGATTAAATAAAAAAAAATTTGCGAACGTCGCAGCAGCAGGAGTAAGAAGCTACTGAAAGTATCTCAGATAGACTAGGTATATACACAAGCTCAAAGAAATATCTTGGCTTGTGTAAAATGAAATGTCAGTCAATCAGGAGAAGTCCATTTTCCTTCGAAGCTTTTAAATTAGCAATATTCCATGGCTATACATAATATATATACGTGAAGTATTATAGGAGAGAAGTAAGCGAGTCAAAGGAAAGATGAGGAGAAAAAGAGAAAGAAAGAGAAAGAAGCATTACTTTACTCTGAGGCAGGCATTCAAGCGCAGAGGACGCAGAATGACAAGTTTGACATGGCTTGCGCTCAACAGCATAGTAGTAGTAGAAGTAGTATTAGTATAGCATCAGAAACACACACACAGAATCCGGGCAAAAATCTCATTTCACGGCTTTACCAAGCCTGATGGCAAAGAGAAAAAATTAGCGGGCATGAAACCGAGAGGATGGTGACGGTGAGGAGTATAGGAGTGAGGGAACCTAGGACAGGGGGTTATAGTTAACGTGAAGTCAAAAAAGACGCGTGTGGAAACCGAGAGCTAGCGTGGAATAAAAGCGTAAAAAAAACAGGAAATGCCAGGGGCGCGCTCGCGAAAAAAGAGAGAGAGATAGGGAAGAGAGATAGAGAGAAAGAGGTAAAAAAAGGGGGGGTGGCTCGTAGGAGAAGAATATAGTCATAGAGCCGCAGATGAGAGACACGACAGGGAGATAGAGAGAGAGAGTAGCAAAAAAGGTAAGAGGGGGAGGAGAAAGAGGAGGGATGTCTGCACGCCCGCGGCCGCGCTTAGTTAATTGAAGCGAGAGATGAATACAAGCTGCTTTTTCGCGAGCTCTTGCCTAACTCTTTTTTCTCTCTCTCTCTCTCTCACTCTCTCTCTCTCTCTCTCTCTCTCTCTCTCTCTCTCTCTCTCTCTCTCTCTCTCTCTCTCTCTCTCTCTCTCTCTCTCTCATAGACCTCGAAAGGCCGCACACACTATACCATCTCCTCCTCCCCCTTCCCATCCTGCTCGCGGAAAAAAATAATGTTCAGCCGAGTTAATTAAATTCCGGCGTGGCGCGAGTCTCTCTCCCTTTTCTCTCCCTCCTGTTTCTACTATCCCCTTCTCACAAATATTTTATGCGAAAGGACCAGCTTTCTCTCTCTCTCTCTCTCTCTCTCTCTCTCTCTCTCTCTCTCTCTCTCTCCCTCTCATGCCCTTTTTTTCCTTTTCGTTTCCTATGTAGTATGCGCGAGCGGGCTGTCGTGAAAAAGGCAAAACGGCTAAATTAAATCATTCGCTGCGCTAGCAGTATAGATATACTGGTGTATATACAGCAGAGTGGTAACATCAAGAGGAGGAAGAAAAAGATATGGACCAGTGCTAGGGTTGGTGGGGTAAAGAGAGATGGGACATATACCTATATCTGTATCTGTACTTGTATATATCAAAAAACTATACTATACTGCCTGCTACAGCATCATCTAGCAAAAGGACGAGTAGAGAAGAACCGCTTTCTCTCTGTCTTTTTATCTCTTTTTCTAATCAAATTTTCTCATCGGCAAAATTTCCGGTGTTTTTTATCTTCCATCTCACTTTCTGTAGCTCTCTCTCTCTCTCTCTCTCTCTCTCTCTCTCTCTCTTTCTCTATTTTTAGCCTACAGTTCTACCATTTCGTAAATAATATTATTTTTACGATAACGCAAGTGAGAGCTTCGCGAGAGAAAGAAAGATAAAGGAAGAAGAGTAATAGTAAAGAGGAGTTGTTGAAAAACGGAAAAATGAAAATGAAACAAATGAGGCCGATCAACGATAGCTATATAATAATGCTGTAAACGAACGTATAAACACGAAAAAAAAAAACAAAATTGTCAAGACGTCCATCAATTCTATAATTATACAATCAGATTTTACCGGGTTTTTCTCGTCGTAATCTTGGTCGTGTTTTCTACTGCTTTTTTTTTTTTTTTATTTGTCTTCAACTCTTATCAGTCTTATCAACACTCGTCTTCGTTGATAGGTTGACTATACTCAGAGAGGGGAAAAAAAGGAAAGGGAGGTAATAGTGTGTCAAGAGACGTTTAACCTATCGCGGGTACCCCCCAGTCCTGCCCAGAGAGATATATAAAATTGCAATTGCGAACTAGATAAACGAGAAAAGAAGGTGAGGAGAGAAAAAAAAGAAAGATGACGAGTGCTTGATAATTTTCACCAACTCGAACTCGATAGCAAGAGAAGAAAAGAGAGAAAGAGAGATTGTGAAGAAGACCGCCAAGGAGGAGCTCCCGACCGACATGACGTCCTTCAGCCGAAATGATAGTTGACGAGGCAGGTTAGTTAAACAACCTTTCTTCTCTCTTTATACGCTTCTCCTCTTCCATCTTCTTCTTCTTCTTCTTCAATAACCCAACCTCCATGCGATCCAACCTTCCGTTTATTTTTCCTCCCTCAATGCTATATAACCTCGAAATGCACTGCTGTCCCTCTTGAATCCTCCTCCTTCTCTCTCAATTCTCCAGCGCAAAAACTTTATCAACCAACTCTCTTACTCTCTCACTTGACTGCGCGATCTCATTTTACCTTTTTTTTTTATCGTTAGTATCCCCCCTCCCCTTCCATCCTCTCATCCTCTTTCCATCTCTTCTTCAGACTATCATTCGCGGTTTGCTTGATCGAACTCTCTTTGGCAGTTTTCTCTCTCTCTCTCTCTCTCTGGCATCTCTTGCTTGGAAGAGTCGCGATGCCCTAATATAAGAGACAGACACGCGCAGTAGGAAGAGAAAAGCTTCAAGGAAAGTAGCTTCAATTTCAGATAAGACAAGCGTCCGCGTTTGCGGAAAATATAAAGATCGCTAAAGAGTGATGGAGAGAAAGTATCTAGAAGGAAAAAAGAAAGAAATAGAGAGATGTGCTTTTTTTTATTTCCAAGATGTTTTAATGAGCTTTAACGCGATGGTGAATATCAGGATGATGATGATGATGGGTTTTGCTTCGAAGATACGATGGATAAGATGACGTGAATAATCACAATAATAGTAGTAGTAATGAGGATGAAAATAATTAAGGTTGAGTAATAGTAATAGTGGTTGTAAGGAAAAGTATAAGGTTTACTATACCAGGCTGCAGCTTGTTTTTTTTTTTTTTTTTTGGATGATTAATTAACGCATTTAATATTGACCTACGGTTCAAGCTTAAAATTGGGACACACGGATTATCCTTGTAAAAATTTGAAAATATCGGAACTAGGTGAAATAAAGAATACAGTAAACTTGATATATCATGTTTTTTTCGTACGAAAATAAGAGTCGTGTATCATATATTCTTTAGTTACGGAAAAACAAATTTTTTTTTCCACGCTTCTTAAAATGGAAAAAGATACGTATGTTATTTTTTTTTCTTTTTTTTTGAAACGCATAATATGTATGTAGGTATATATGAAATATTCACAATTAAAGAGCGTACTAGCAAACGCGGGTGTACATACTCGGTTTTAAAGTTAGCGCATTATTACGTGAATGAAGTAGAGTGAGAGAGAAAGAGACAGTGGGGCTTGTACTAGAGAAGATAAATAAAATGGAAAAATAATCCTGAAAAGTTTTGTAGTACGGCGAGGAAAAGCTTGTATGTATACGTGTATGTGTATGTATGTGTGTGTATGTGTGTATATATACCGTTGGGAGCAGCAAGCAAAATTGCTCGTGTCCCGACCGAGGCGCCACTGTGTGCGGATTTATATTTTTCAACTGGCAGATTTTTACGCCAAATTATTATTTATCCTCCGGACTGGTGGTCGACTAGCTCGTTGGCTTGCTGGCTTACTGCTTTTCCGAGAGAGAGAAAACGTTTTCAAGCTTGATTTATGAATGTGCATTTCATTATTGTACGATTTTAGCGTGTGTTTTTCCAACCGACTGATCCTTTCACACTTATTTTTTCTTTATATTTTTCTTTTATTTTTATTTATTTATTCTTTTTATTTATTTATTTTTTATTAATTTTGGTGGATATTAAGTGTTAAGATGAATAAAAATATTAATATATATTGCCTTTATAATTATTAATAATCTAACGATTACAAAAAAAAACAATATAATTTTTAATGGTTATAATTTTATTTTGTTGAAATATTTTTGTGTTTATAAATATTATTAATCGTTTTTAATAATTGAACAAGAATATTCTATATTTTTATGTATTTTTTTTATGGTAAACTATGAACGTGACTATTGAAATATTTGTTAAAGTCAATTAAAATCAAAAACAAAATTTAAAAAAAAAAATAAAATTTTAAATAAAATTTTTATTTTCTTAAAAGTATAACAACCATGACAATTTTGACAGTCCAATTATATCAAAATATATCTAAATCTAAAGCGATCACATCAATTTTACAATAAATTCAATAAATGAATGACAGCCTTAAAAAAAATATTGTCTAAATTAAATAAAAATAAATGCAATTTCAAATTGTCTAAAACCGCATTAAAATCTTTTTCCTCCTTCAAGAAAAAAATCTAAACTGTTAAAGTAACCACTAAAACAACCCTAATCATAATTACAAAATCACATCTTACCAAATGAAACTATGTACAGCAACAAGAAAAAACAAATCTAAACGACGAACGTGATTCGCCAAGTAAAAAACAAAAAAAAAACAGAGTCCAACTCACGTAGAGAATAGAATACGGTTATTTCGCAAGCTCAAGCTCGGGCTAATGGTCCGAGGACCGTTTCGTTTGCGCGTTCAAGCTCCTCGTCGATTAAGCGATTACTCGTTGCAAAAAAGGAGTGGAAGAAAAAAGAGTGTTCGAAAGCACGCAAAAGCTTTGTAACGACGAAAAAAGAAAAGGTATCTGGCTGCTGCTTGCGTATTCCTGAATGTTAGTAGAATTGGTAGGGCGTGTATATAAGCCGAGTTAACGGGCCTTCTCTTATTCCGCAGCAGCTGTGTTTCGAAGGGAAACAGAACTGCACTTGGAAAGTCAATTTTTTTTTCTTTTTCATTTGTGGGAGAGTAGAGTAATTTCAAAAATACGCTAGCTATGTTTTTCAAGCGAGTTTTGACATTCTGAGTGTAAAAATAGGTGGGATATAGAATATAGTGGACGAAGTACGAGCTTGTAAACACGTTCGTTAGTAATGGTGTGATAGTGGGACGTGTGTGTATGTGTGTGAGTGTTAGTGCGTGGTCATTAATGGAAATGGATTTTTTCGAAAAATAAAAAAAAAAATGGAGTGTCGAATACGATGACATAGAACTGCGTTATACGCAGCTTCGGAAAAGCTCTCTCACTCTCGGTACTGTCGGGGCTCTCGATTCTTTTTTAATTGGGAGACGACGTTTCTATATACGTGAGTGCAAATATTGAGCGAACACGTATCTGCTATATACGCACACTCGTCTAGGTATATAGCTTTTTTCACACGATCTGAAATCAATTTACGTTGGTCAATTTAGTTTTATTTTTTTGTTTTTCTTTTTGTAAAATGATTGTTTTCTTTTTTTTTTTTTTGAGTGTGTGATTATTAAAGATAAATATTTATCTATTTTTATTTTCAAATGATACTTTCAAAATTTTATTAAACATTTCATATTTTTGTTATGGAACTAAATGGTTAATCAGTTAGTTGAGAAAACACTTGCATTATTCAGGTCAAAATCTGTATTTTTAGTATGAATGAATAAATTAATACGTAATGCCTTGAAAACTCATAGAGTAAATTATTTCAATTTAAATTTGAATTTTTCAAGAGTTTATCTTTCAATCTTAAATTTCACTATTGCATTATTGCCGCATACGTATGAATAAAAAATGTCGAAAGAAAAAACAAATGTTTACTTTATCGTAACGCATTAAAATAAAAATTTTAAATTATTATTTTTTAATAATTGAGTCATTTTTCTCCTGTAAATATTAAAGTTTTAATAGTAACTTGTGACAGATATACCTATTATCATGAGTACTACAATTATTGATTCTAATTTAAAAATAACTCGATTACGCACAGTATTTTTCGAAAAAATAGGATAATTTTATTTTTCTCTACAGTTCTGTTAAGGCTTATATTTTGCTCTTGATCAATTCAATATCTATGTAATCAAAACTTTGATCACACGCACAATCAAAATTATTTGTTGCTTTGAATTCAAACATTAAGCCATACCTTTGACGTAATGAATCAAACACCATTATAATAAAACAATTATGCAAAGATGGATTTAGTTTAGTACGCACTTACGCTAATTTATCCGTCAAACGTTCACAAACGATAAACTGAATCTATTTACGCAATTTCTTGTTGGTCTATAATAATAATTGATATATGTATATGAATTTACATCAGTAAAGTTTCATCTCATGTTGATTTTTGATTTTGTTAGTTTGGATTAAATTTGAATTTGAATTTAGAAAATTGTATTACATTACACGAATGAAAAAAATATATCGAGTTATTTCATTGAATAATATTTTTTAAAAAAAAATTTAAACTATTTCAGTATTTGTAGAACGTATCTATATACTTTACAAAATATCTTGTGTATACGTAAGGAAAAGATGCAATTTTCTTTAAAGCTACGAAATACATTCTCTAAGCTTTTTAAAACTTTCATGCCATAAGATGGCGATTGAAATACTTCTTATCCTTTCGAAGCTTTTTTTTTTTTAAAGTACTCAATTTTTTTTTTGTTTGCATGTATTAAAATCAACAAATAACTCGATTAACTTTTTTCCAGATCAAATTTATAATTTTATTTTTTCATCTCGTGTTCAAACTTTTATTATAAAAGTTAATTTATCTGTAAATTTAAAAAAATAAGCATACTCGAGTGAAGCTTCATGTCTTCAACTAAGAGATATGATTAGTATAAAAACCGCATTTTAATTCCAAATTAATTTAATAATCTATTAATGATAAAAAATCTTTTGAAAAACCGTCAAAACCCTTATAAATTCTAAATGCATTTGCTATAAAACGACGCAATAATTCTGATCGTAATAACTTTAGCGTAAAATTGATAAGAAAAAAAAAGAGTTTAAGCAAAAGGTATATATTTCCATGTATGGCTTAGAGAGTTGAACGAGTATTTAAGCCAATATTAATTCCAGCGTATATATATCCGATGCGGCTTTTAGTGTTCATTAGATTTCGCGAAGAGCAAAGGGTCTCTCTCTCTCTCTCTCCGTTCGTCCGTAAGTTAATCCTAGTACAGGGAAAATCAGAGAGGAATATATATGAAGTGGTAGAAATGGAAAGAGAGTGAGAGAGAGAAAGAGAAAAGGGGTGGTAGTTGTGGTATAAGAGTGAATATAGGGTCCAGAGGCAGTGGGCAATAAGCATAAGTGCAAAGCGCGCATTTCCCGTTCGGCTGACTCTTTAGCGAAAATCGCCGATCCGTATAAAGTCAGTCGGCTGGTCGGTTGGTTGGTTGGTTGGTCGGTCGGTCGACAGAAGCTGGTAGAAAGAGGTGGAGGAGGAGGTACAGGAGAGTAGCTTTAGGACTGACAAGCGGCGCGCCGGAGCGAGAGAAACCCACCCCGGGCGGGCGCCGGCTACGTTTTCCCTCCCCCGCGTCCATTCAAACCCACGTGACTTTGCAGCCCCCCCCCCCACCTTACGATGTACGAAACACTCACATACGCGAATATACGTATATGTACTTGAAAGCTTCCCCTCCATGTTTGCGCATATACCTAAATCCATAAAGCTGCTTGCGCGATTATACGTATATATGCACATATATATATTCACGCATACACATATAAGCGCAAATATATAAACGTGAATCTGTAATCGGCTGTATGGTTTTTATACGTATACAAGCTTTTCGCGCTCGCTTGCTCGTTCGCTCACTTTTCCTTCCGTTTTCTTCTATCTTTGTATTTTTATACGCTGGTCAAACCCCCTTTGGAGCTTTGGATAGTTGAATTTTTTTTTTCTTTTGCGGTTGCATGCTGGGCTTGATGAGTTAGCCGAGCGAAGCTTTGGCTTTTGCAGTAGTAGTAGTAGTGTGTAAGCTTCTTCTTTCTTTTTTTTTTTTTTTTTTTTTTGTTGCTTCGATGCTTTTATTAAGCGAGCTTTGTGCACGTTAATCTTTTATATTCGTTGAAATTATTTAATGCGTTTAGTGAATATTGAGTAAGAGAATTTTTAACGTCCAAATGGTTAATCAAATAGTAAAATTCAATCATTTTTTTATTTTTTTTTTTACAGCCAACAAATTTTTGAATGAAAAATTATTTTGTGTAAATAAAAAATATTTTTTGTTCGTAAATATTGGAATTCTATTTTTGATAAAAAAATGAAATATGTATATATATCTGATTTGTTGACATACATTTATTTACAAATTTAAGCGTAGCTTGCATCACAGATCAATTTTAATAAAATCTATTCTATGCAAATCACTTCTTTTCACTCTCTATCGTTTAGTTTTAAATTAGCCAAATAACTCGAACGCTTAAAATTCGAAATCAGCTCATAAATTATTCAACCACTTAAAATCTCATATCAGCTAAACGCGATAAAAATAAAAAGTATTACCTTTGAAATTAAAGCTCAAATCCACATATAGACAAAAATTTTGTTTTAAAAGATCGACTAATACTTTTCAGGATTACTTTTTAAATAATGTATATACCTTTAACTGAAAATCCAATTTACAATTATATACAAATTAATCAACAAATTTTCGTCTTTAAGATTACATCCCTCTTTCTTCCTTCCTTCTCTCCGTAATCTTAATTAAAATAAAACACAATTCCGAAACATCCAACAAAAAAGCTGCAGCATCCACATCTCTCGTCACTTTGCGACAAAGCGTTCCGTATTCAAAAGCTCGGTGACCCGTAAAGTGTCCGCAGTGCACCCAATGAAAGCTGCACGCCCGTAAACAGAATTGTGCGCTTGGACTTCTAAGCTTACAGATCAAGTGTATACAATTCCATTCGATTCAGCCCTTTCGCGTATTCCCTTTTTTTTGTACTCCTTATTATCCATGGCTTATTTTAATTAAGTGCTTATTTTCAACCACTTAAATTACATAAAGATAAGATGGTGAGTAGAATAAACTTGAAACATCAAGTCCACTATAGAATAAATAAATTTTAAGGACTAGTTAACACATTGCGTAAGATTAGTAGCCGCGCACATAGTGTTTACAGTATAGAGAGTAGCAGCAGCAGCAGTAGCTTGCTCAAATCAAATACCCTGGTAAAATCAATAATCTCTCATCAGTAAGCGAGCGAAGTGAGAGAGAAAGCCATCAGAGCTGGACGGATCTAAAGCTACTGGACTGCGCTCGCGTTGCTTTCAGTCGGCCCAATTGACGAGCGACAGACGACTACGACTACAACGAGTACGACTGTACCGCCAAGTCAACCAGTCGATGCTCTGCAAAGACGACTATCCAAACCGGGTCAGGAGGAGTCGGAGGAACAGCAGCAGCTGCTGGCCAGTGACACCGAGAAGCCACTACCACCACTACCACCACCACCACTACTACCACCACAACATCAGCATCAGCATCGTCATCATCATCGATACGAAAGCATAGAAGGAGAGAAGGATGATGTGGTGGAAGTGGAGGATGTGCTGCTGGAGGAGGAGATAGTAGTTGGAGGAGGAGGAGGAGGAGGAATAGAAGAGGAGGCGGCAGCTTTACGTCAACAGCCCACGGCTCCTACGAGCTTTCCAAGCTTGGGCTCGCGCAGTGTATGCAGGATCTGCCACACCGACTCCTGGGCCAAAGAGCCACTCATCTCGCCCTGCAGGTTCGTTTGTAACCATCTCTCGATTGAGGAGATAGATACACATTCATACACAAACATATATATATATATACACTCCTATGCGAGTGCGGCGTGGCTACTCGCGTTGACAAGCTTATGTAGACTCTCGAGCGCGTGTGTGTATGTGTGTGTGTGTGCTTGAGGGTGAGACTTGGTAAAGGTAAAGGGAAGGGCTTTGTCGCGTTGAGGGGGTGTGCTTTGGATCTGTGTTGACAAATGGACTTGTATGAGCTGGGGTGATCGAGCTGCTAATAGTGATATGAGAGAGAGATGGGCTATTTTGTACACTGATTGATTTCATGACGTTTTGATTCTGGATGAAAATTATTGTTTGTTTGTATTTTTTGTTTTATAACTTATATTAAACTATAGAGTATTGGTAAAGAAAAAAATTCATCTTTTATATTTTTTTAATTTTTTGTTATAAAAATTAATTCCTATTATAACAAAATTAAATCAAGCTTAAATTTTAATCTATACATATTTCAACAACTTTCAATTTTAATTTTTTTACTAGAATTTTAAAATTTTAAAACGTATTAAGAAAATTATTTTTCATGTAATAACAAAATATATTTTAAATATTTTATTTTAAATCTATCTTTCATTTATTTATTTTCTTTAAAAAAGAAAAAAAATGATTTTTTAAATTAATTTTTTATTTTCTATAACACCATAAAATATAAGCCATTTACCATCATCACAAATTTTCTCACAAACGTGTGTCTACCAAAGTGAAAACCACATCAAAGGAAAAGCTAACGTTAAAGATTTGCCTTCTTAAAATAAAAATGAAAAAAAAAAGTAAATTTTCGGAAAGCAAAGCTTTGCTTGCAAGAGAATCGTTAGCGTAACAATTAATCGAGTTCACGCAGGTAGAGTCACTGGGATACACAAGCATATACTCAGTAAAACGGCTACTTTAAATTTTTCATCGATATTTTCATTTAAATCACACTCATTAATTGATTTAACAAATAAATTTTCGTGATTATTTAAATTAATTTGGTGTACAAAATGAATAAAAAAAGAAGACTTTTCATCCTTTTCTTTGACAAAAGATTCAGAATACGAATTAGACAAGTCAAACTCGTATAATTGTTAGTTTACATTTAATTTTCCGTGTGCATGTTTAGTGTGAGCCTTAAAGAGAGAGAGAAAGAGAAACAGCGAGAAATATTCAAATTTGCTGCTTATTTCGCAGCGTTATATAATAATTCATTCGAAAAGACTAAACACTCTCTCAAGTTGAAAATTAACATTCGTAACTTGATGATCAACTGCTTAGAACTAATTTAGTTCTAGCAAGAAATGCTGTACTATACAAATTAAAATACGCATCGTTGAATAATATTACAACTCAAGCATTTTTAAATCTTAAAAAAAAAAAAAAAGAAAGAAAGAAAAATGTATTCTTCCAACCACATCAATCAAGTCATGAAAGATGAAAGCACATGTGTTTGCTCTTTCTCTCTATCTCGTAAAGCAGAGACTAAAAGTAGAGGGCTTTGAAAATTCTCATCTCTTATATCCCGAGTCATGTAGAAGTGCAGATTATCCTTGTGTGTGTATGTGTGTGTGTCGCTTGCATAAGACATAGGAACGAGGTAGTTTGAATGGATACTATAGAACATCGGCGTAAAACGCCGAAATGCTCCTTTCCTTTATACTTGCGAGCTTGCACGCATCCCTTGCATATACGAGGCGCTTGCGCGCCAACGAAATTTTCTTCTTGCTCGCTGGGAGTATAGCATCAGCTTGCAAAATGCAGCTATCTCCTCTTTCTCTCCCTCGACTCGTCGCAGTTTGCCATCCGCAGATGGGATTTAACGTTCGCGTAACAGGGCCACCAAAGCTCTCTCTCGCGCGCCCGCGCGTTTTATTAATTATTTACCAGCTACGAGATTGGAAGAGCTCTGGGACGTGTATACATCTACCCATTTCTCCCCCCCCCCCCAATCTCTCCCACCCTTTTACCTAACACTACCATTCCCTTCCTCTTTCTTTCCGACCCTCCTACCTCCAACCAGGGCCGTAAAAAATTTCAGCGCCTAAGTGCACCAAAGCTTTTTTTTGCGCTTTTTTTCGAATTTGTTTTCTCGGCGAACTTAAGAGCTTGAGGATTTAATTGGATTCAGCGGGCAAACGAGCGCGTTATATAGCCAGATTTTGAGCTTTTGTATGCTAAAAGAGAGCGTGTATTATATGTTTATTACGATTTTTGTTTCGACGGCTTATAATTAATTTCATGTCAGAGGAGAAAAATATGCACGGCTAAATGTGCTTAACGCGTTTGCTTTAAAATTCTACTAAATTATGATGCTGCGTTAACGTGATTTTATTGCACTTTCCTGATGGTACTAGAGATTTGTTTGCTTGTTATTTTTTTTTTAAATCTTTACATTACTGCTGCTTAATCACTATTTTAAAGTAAAATTTATAATAATCCAGAACGATGAATCTGTCAATTTTTATTTTTTAATTTTATTAAAAAAGAAGAAAAAACAACATAACAATAGCTTAAGAAAATTTATTGATACACGTGATGTCGTAAGTGGAACGATAAATTTTATCGGAACAACTTTTCTACGAGTAAAATGAATTTATAGGTCATCTCATTCCGATAATAGGACTTTGACATACAAAGTAATAAACGAAAATAATAAACTTGCTGTAATAAAACTTGAAGGAATTTTAGTGTAGAAAAAAAAGAAGAAGAAGGAAAAAGGCTTTTCACTTGAGTAATAAAATGAGAAATTCAATATTGAGCAGCTTTTTGTTATCAGAAATGATTCATGCTACCAATAACGATAAAATATTTGTTAAATATAAATTGGAAAATGCTATAAACGATAAAATTCTGTGCTCTTCGTATTATTTTAATTGAACGTAAATATTTAAAATAATGGAAGTGTAATGAGACTAATTGAATGTTTTTGAAAATATTTATTACTGACAATAGAATTTTTTCGTAGATATTTGCTTGATATTAATTTGAATGGTAAATTTTTTTTTCTTCTTTTTTATAAAGGAATTTCATGAGTAAAGGAATTTCTTGATAAAAATGATTAAAACTGATAATCGATAGACTGACAATTCGGCATTTTTTTCTAATAAAAACTTTACTTAAATTCAACAAAAATTCCAGATATCTTCATACTAAAAATGGTTGTACAAAGAAAATAGTATTAAGCGATTTCGAATAAGTTTTTTTTTTTTTTTTTAATCATCCTAAAAGTCTAACAATTTATTTTATTTAAAATTTTTCTTATCTTATAAATTTATAAAACTTTGATATTAGTAAAAAAAAAAACACCGTTTTATTTTATCAATCACATTATCAAACAAAAAGTATAAAAAAAGTATATCAATCAAACACGAATCATCCAAACTTTAAAAAAATATTTCACTTTGGAATTGATAAAAAAAAAAAAATGTCTGACATTCATAAAAATTATTTATTTGAAGATGCAAAGGAACATTAGCGCACGTTCACCTATCATGTCTGGAACGTTGGCTGAACCAATCCTGCCGTACCTACTGCGAGCTCTGCAACTTTCGTTATAACGCAGTCGAGACCCAGCGATATGGATGGTTTGCTGAACTTTCAATAATTGACGGGTCCTGTTAAGCTTCTCGGCAAACTCTCAACTGATACTACTACTATTACTACTACTGCTGCTTTTGCTTCTGCTGCCTTTTCCCTTCTCATATCGTCCTCGACCTTTCACAGCTTAATCGATATATATATCTAAGACTGACTTAATCCCTCTTCTCTTTATTTCTTTCTTTCTTTCTTCGTAGGTATGAAGCTCTCAGAATATGGATCGATCATCCCAGTAATCGCAGACAGATCAAGGAGGATGCCTTGATCTTTACGTTGCTCACGGTTTTTTCCCTCGGTCTCACTGGCATTTGTCTGATAGGTTACAAAAGTATTTATCCCAGTCTTTATATTATTCAACGTTTATTATTATTAATTGTTAATCAAGCAAATAATTTCATTTGAAATTACAAGACATTAGAAATGATTAGTAATTGTGTTTAATCAGAATATTATATAATATGAACAACGTTAAACTTAACTGAAAATTGATTTTCATAATGAAATTGGCTTGATGATTTGATTAAATATTACTAAGGTAATAATATTACTTGTTGTTGTTGGAGGATCGCAATATTTCGTGCTGGATGGCGAGGAAACTGGTATATCCGAGCCCTGGACTAAAGCGGCACTTGTCTTTTTTATGATGATTGTCATTTTGGGTTATGGCGCGTCTGTTTACTTTTTGATAAAGGTAAGTTAAACCACAAAAAACACGAGCAATTTCATCAAATTTTATATGATTTAACGATATTAAATTATATGTCATTTGCTTAATGAAGACATATTCACGAAAATAATATTTAAAATAATGCGAATGAATTTTTTTCTTTTTAATACAATTGGTGCGTCTTTTGATGAATATTATTTATAAGATAGACTTTTTAATTCAATATTCTTAGATAAAAAAAATTTTTTAATGGTATAAAGTGTCAAACAAAATTTATGATTTATTGCAATTTGTTTTACGTTTATAAATCCATTGATCAATACAATTTTTTTAAATATCTGCACTTTCACTTTACTTGGTAAAAAAAAATGAGAATAAAGTTTACTTTACAAACGTTAACTTTTTTTATCACAAATAACTTCATTTAAATATAGGAAAAAAAAATTATGTCCATAATTTACTTTTCTCTGCAATAAAAAAGAAATATTCCGAGTTTGAAACTTCATTTAGCAAACGCGCGTGTGTCATAAAAACTTGATTTTCGGGCAAGCAAGCTCTGCCGTCCCATCAACTTAACAAGCCACTCGATTCGATTTTCAAATGAAATTTTATTTGCCACCGCAAACTCTTTCCCTCTCAATCACACAAATACACGCGCACACACACACACACACACACACACACACACACACACACACACATCCATACTTTCTCGTCACCCTAGAAATCAGAGGTGATTCCGTCTTTATTTTTTTTTTATTCACCGAGATAAGAGAAGACTAGGTATGGAGAAGAGTAGATATGCCCGGTATTCTCATTTCCAATGCGTCGAGCGAATCATCGCGATTATTTGCGGCTCGCATATACATATACATACACACAGACAAAGACCCACACACACACACACACACACACGTACATTTAAGGTAAATCCCCAGATCAGCAAACTGGGATTAAAGAGCCGACCTACTCAACGTTTACTTTCACCCTCTACCCTTTTACACCCCCCCCCCCTTTTGAAACTATTCGCCTTAAACTCACCTCGTCAACCAATCGCTAGTCTCTCAAAATCACTCCTCACTTCTGAGATTTCGCATATATATATATATATATATGCATCAGATCTCCCGTCCGAGTATGGGCGTTTCCTCTCTTTCTCTCTCTCACTCTCAACGTTTGGCTTTCCACTTCAATTTTCCCTTACAAACTTCCAATATACCTTTTAGTTAATTCTAGTCTTTAACAATAATATTACTTTTATTTTTTTTTTATCACGGGATAATTTTAAATAAACCAATAATTCTTTTAAAAAATTCTATACGTAAAATATATTCGTAAACAAAATTGAGAAACTTATAAAATTATGTATTTCATTAAGCAAAATTTAAATACCTCAACTGATAATAAGTTAAAACTTAGTCTGACATTACAACAAAAAAAAAGTACTGTAGCTTAGTGAATAAGTATTCAATAAATAGAGAAGTGAGTACGTTATACTATTTAAAGTTATGTATAAGTTGAGATACTTATTATACGTACAATTCGCGAAACATTTAAGCTCGACAGACGCATAACACGTGAAAATGTATACCTAGAATACTAAACATATCCATGTACAAGAGTAAGTAGGATATGACGAACGAAGTAAGTCTATCCGCTAACATACATATATACCTATATATACAATAATCGTAATTTAATCTTACGGCGTAGGTATGAAAATTGTTACAACAACATAATATATAAGCGCGTGCTCATAAAGAGCAGTATCATCATCATGATCGTACATATACAGGAATTCGAAGGAAAACTTTGCTTCTCACGCGGGTGCGCACACTTGTGTGTGTGTGTGTGTGTATGTACGCGCGCGCGTGTGTGTGTGTGTGTGTATGTATGTATGGTAGCGTCATTGAGTAAAGGAGAATTGCCGGGAGTCGTTTATGAATTTCCGCGCGAACTTTAGTTATCCGTTTTGGCAGGAGCAGGAACAGCAGCAGCCTGCGGGCAATGTTTAAGCTCATTCTCTTGTATGAGGAGGTGAAAGAGAAGGAGGAGGAAGAGGAGGAGCGATTATTTTACACGTGTATGTTGGAAAAGCATTGGAAGTGTAGGGAGGGGAGGGGGGTTGTGTAGATTGGCTTGTATATAATATAAGATCTTTATTCGCTCGGCTATGAGAGATCGATTTATTTATGCAACCTGCTGCTGCTAACTACAAGAAGGATAAAAGTATATTTTGGTGCTGAGAGGTGAATTGGGTCGATTTAACAATGAACAGGAGAGGGGATGATGGGAGGAGGTTTATAGTTATAGATGATGTACTATACAATATACAAGAGGTATATTGTTCTTAGTGAATGCCATAGTATGTAATTTTCGATTGGACACACTTTATTAATATGTTGTATGGCAACAGCAGCAGCACATGCATTAGATTCTTGATTCATTGTCACCTTTAACCTATATAAAACGCGTAGTCTATTTATCAGGTTGGAGTTTGTATTGTTATCTTGGTTCTATTAGTTTAGATACATTGTTTTAAGAAATTATGAAGTTTAATTAAGCTGAATTTAATTTTAAGATTTTAAAACTTTGTATGTACCTATATATACTGGGCGTTAATAAGATTTTCATTTATATAATGACATTGTTTACGGGCATACATATTATAGGCTTAAAAAGTAATTAAATTGTTTTCAATGTATCAATTTGTATGTCGTTTGCAGAAACTTCGATATTTTTTTTATTTCTTTTTTTTTTTTTTATTGAAACAAGCGAAAATTCAATTCCGCTTCGCATTTAGTTTTGTTTTTATTTAATTTTTTTTTTTTAATCTAAAAAATTATTGCGCTAAAGCAATGAAAAGAAAAAAGTTGAGCTTTTCAAAAAAGCTAAATGAGTGCTAAATATTTAAATTCTATTCATGATAGGGATGCATAAAAAAAAAAGAAAAAGAAAAAGAAATGATTATATAATAAAGTGAATCTAAAAATCGTAAAAGTCCATGGTAAAAGAAAAAAAAAATAAAGTTTTTTCGAGCAAAGTTTCATTAGGGGTTCCCATTTAGAATTTTCACGATTTCATTAAATATCACACTTCACGTCAGTTATATTTCTTTATTTTTTAAAAATTTTTTTATTTTTTTATTTTTGCTTTCTTTTCTTTTTTTGATGTACGAGGTAGATAAATGCAAATGAGAGAGCTAATCTTTCAACGACTTTCAACTTGTCAGCATACGTATGTAAAGGACCACTTCAGCGACTGCATTTCAAAATGAAAATCGTTTTTAAAAAAATTTGCATATCCACTTGCCAAACGTTCTCTCTTTATTCCTTTTTTTCTCTCTTTACAAAACAATTTCGGCTGTTGCTACTTTTTACAATCGAAATTTATATAAAGACTCAATGAGAAAAATAGTTATTTTTTGTATTCAAAAGAGGAAACACCCGCGCATTTGCTCACATTCGTTTTGCTCTCGTCTCCCACAAAATGTAAAGAGTAAAGGGAAAACGATAAGAGGGAGAGTGAGAAGTGTAAAAAAAAAGAAAAGAGAATTGCTCTGGGAAAGTATCTTTTGAAATATCCACCGAGCCCTCAAAGCCACGTGGACGTAAATTAAAACGAATTTCGGACAAGCGAGCCAACGTTTCTCCTCTCATCTCTGGCTCAAGCGTTTCATTCGAGCGTTCAGGTGAAGCTAAAACGTTGATCCACCGACTGTCTCTCGTTTCTTCTTCCCACCAAGCCTCAACTACGCATTAATACCTCAGGCCCCCTCTTTTATCCCGTTTCTCTTTTCTTTTACTTCGCACCTCGAGATTAAAAATCTGCTATTTTAGCGCATTTTGCTCATATGTGTGTGCTAATGCACATTAAAAAAATGTATGAGAGCTTGTGAAAATTAGTCGGATAATTGGGATAATCGCAGCTAGAAAAATCATTTTGATGTATATTGAAAAAACTGGTAATTCTACAGATTACTAAAAGACTTTACTAAAAAAATAATTTTTTTATCGTATTTGTCTTTGTCATAGCTGTAAAATAATAGTACTTTTTTATTTTGATAAATAAAATTATAGTTAAATTAACATTAATTGCAAGTTTCAAATTTCTTTTTTTTCATAAATGGGTTAAAGCTAAGGTAGGTAAAAAAAAAAATTCCAAGTTGGTCAAGTGGGCGATATTTTCGAGTGCTTTGAAACATTTCAAACGTCTAGGACGGGTCAAATGAAGTGGATATATAAGCGACGGTTTTGGCGTACACTACTACCCCTTTCTCCTCTCACATCACCTTCATAAACCTACTCTCTCAGCAGTAGTTACAGTCAGCGTACAGTCAGACTCGATTACAATTCTGCGGTCGGCTTTTGACCTACTCTTTAACTTTTTTACTTTTCTTTTTGCTCTCAAACAGTAGCAGGTGGAATTTGCTAGGAAGCATCAAAGCGTTGAAAACTAAATTTTTCACGCTTATTCAAACGACATACGTAGAAATGTGCTTGGATAGGAAGGGGGGTAAAAAAAGTAAGTGCATTCAACTTTAGCGTCGATTACACGCATCCTCAAGCTATCCTATACCAACAAATTTGCCGATTTGTAAAGGAGTTGCGCTCGAGATAGCATTCAACTAGATATAGTGGACAACGGAACGATTCTCGCGTTAATATCGATTGTCTCGACGCGAGGAGGCAGCGAATCGGAGAGACAGAGGTAGGGAGAGAGAAAGAGAAATGTGATAGGAAAGAGAAAAGAGAGTAGGGGAAGGGGTAGGAGATCGAGAGGGCAGAGAATGGCACGCGCGCTGTTTCTCATTCCGGCCTCTCTCTTTCTGCCGGGGCGAATCTCGGCCAGTAGCCGATGCTGGTGGGATACGCGCACGCTCGCTCGCTCCGTGAGAGCGATTAATTCGGAGTACCGAGAGCTATAAGCAAGCTTGCGAGAGTAAGCGCGTGGCCACGCTTCGATGTGTCCATTGCTTTAATTAAACGAAAATCAATTAAATGCGAGCTGACGATCGGGAACGGGTAGTTAGAGGATGGGGAGCGGGGGGAGGGAGAATTGGAGAGGAAAAGCAAGAGGAGGAGGTGGAGGAGAAAGAGGAGGTGGCTAGAGCCTCTCTCTCTCTCTCTCTCTCTCTCTCTCTCTCTCTCTCTCTCTCTCTCTCTCTCTCTCTCTCGATACTCTAGAAGCCCGGCAATGGGGTGCCTTCGTGGCTACGTTTCTGTGGACCGGGCAATGACGCACACTTGATTCATGTTCACTAGTAGCTTATGTTTGGCGACCGATTGGTCGAGCGTTGGCTTCGAAGGATACTATAGAGAGCTTGAAATTTAAGCTTGACTGTTAACATAAAATACGTTGGCAATAATTTTTTCTTTTTGCATTATTAAAATGAAAATTTTATGTAGTAATACATACTTGTTGGTAATTGAATTTTATTATTATTATTTTTTTTTATTGTAATTATATTATAGTGTTTTAATTGGCCGTACTTATTGTAAGTTAATTAACTCGGACGTAAAATAGCTTGCACTACATAGCTACTTGAAGAATCAGAAATAACTTGCCATTGTCTCGTAGACAATAGATACTTTTTTTTTTCATCCCTCGTTTAACCGAGAGCAAAAATATTTCTTGAAGGGAAATTAGTTTTGAATTCTCATTTTCGTTGAAGATGAGGATTTTAGAAACAATGAAATAATAAGAGTTTGGTAGAAGATGATGATGATAATAAAGTAGGTTGAAAATTTGTTCGTATTTGTTCGGCTTACATTCATTTTACGGTTGCTTATTTTTTCTTTTTTTTTGAGCTTTCAATTTTTGAAAAACAAAAGTACTTTGTTTTTCTTGGTTTAAAGTAGGAAAAATTCTGTTTACTTTCGTTATAAAAATTTAATAGAAGATTTTATGCCGCTACTTAAATGTTAATATACATAGGAAAATAACATAATTTTATTTAGATTAGAAATTTTTTATTTTTTAAAAACAAATAAAAAAAAAATTAATTAAATCCGATTTAATCAGAGCCTTTCCGTATAATAATTCTTTCACTCATTTATCTAAATATAACCATAGGCTTTGTATTACGGAGAATATAAAAGTACTATAAAATATTAGAGGGAAGCATTAAATAAACAATTTTAGTCCATATACGTTGAAAATATCCCGAACATTAATTTTCATCCTATAAAATATGAATGTATTATAGTGTATACGTATATATATGTGTATGTGTATTTGCGAGTACATATTACATAAACCGGTTATAAAATAACTTTTCATATTACCTACTCGTTGAATGAAAATATTTCAATACTTACATTACATAGAAGAGGGAAAGATTATACAATGCAAGCAATATTCACGTACCTGAAAAAGAAAACAAAGCCAAAATTATATTATTTATTAACGAGGTTAAGCACAAACTAATAAATATAGTATAAAATATATATATATATATATATATATATATATATATATATATATATATATATATATATATATATATATATGTCGAT
>JAPYZE010001791.1:0-19714 GCA_030522805.1 Leptomastidea abnormis | reverse complement strand
TGGATCCGGATCCTACGAATCTGAGATCCGGATCTATCCGGATTTTGAGGATCCGGATATCTCAATAACTCGAAGATCCGAATCCAATTGGAAGCCCTATTGGAAACTCCCATCTAAAAGCACGTAAATAAAATTACTCTCCTCTAGTTCGCTGTTTGGCCACCCGGCCAGATGGAAGGCGCTAGCGGTTCAGTAACAATCCCAATAGCAACGGAGAAAATTGTGAAAAAAAATAATCAATTTTAAAAAATTTGCTTTAAAAAAACCGCTGCTAACTATTTTAGCAGTATCGTTTTCTCAAAGATGTACTGCTTTTATCATCGCATAAAAAAAAATATAAAACAATAACAAATATTTTGAATTAGATAACGCATTAAAAAACTGGAAAAATGATATGGGACTCTGAAAATTTTAATTTTAGTAAAAAGAATTTAAATATGGGTCTTTTATATTTTTTATAAATAAACTTTAATATTAACTTAACATAAAATGAGAAAAAACTAGAAAACTGCAAAAAAAAATATTTTAAAATATTTTCCCAACAATTAGATAACAAAACATTAAATCCACTTTGTCTGTAGTCTAAATCGAACAGTAGAAACATACTTTTTATCATTCAAAAAATAATATTATCCATCCATACACAAAAAAATAGTGACTGAAAAAAAAGTTAAAAAAAATAAATAAATATATTCTGATATTTTAACATAAAACACCTTTTTAACACAATTAATAAAAAAAAAAATTTGATATGATTTCAAAGCTTCTACTATAAGAAAATAATTGATTGAACTGTTATTTTTTGTTATAAGTTTTGTTATAAAATAAATTTGTTATTTTTTGGATTATTCAGTTATGATTTTTAGTGAAATATGTGGAGATTATATAATAACATTTAAATTATAGAAGAAAAAAAACTTTAAAAAATTAATTTGTATTATTGTTATTTGTATAATAAACTTTTAGCAATATATATTGTCCACAGTATATCGACACTTTAGTTTTATATAAAAATAAAAGTACTTGTCAAGAGTTTTATAGACAAAAGATCCTAAAAATCAAAAAAAAGAAAAAATTTCAGAGAAAAAAACTAGGTGCGAATAAAAAAAAAATAAAAAAATAAAGGGATTACACGAAATTAAAAAAAAGAGAACGAAATAACAAGAAAAAAAATAGAAAAGAATAAAGTGCATTGCGTGTATAGAACCAAAGCAGAATAAAACAGAAAAAATGATAAAAAAAAAAATGGAACGATATAACGAATAGTGTAGTTACATAGCGTAGGATAGATATGTTCGTTTTTGGAGAGTGCTGAGTGAGAATGTATACCTACATATATAGGGAAAAAAAAGAGGAAATGAGTGTTGAGAGTCAGACAATCCAAGCTAAAAAAAAAATAGAGAGAGAGAGAGAAGAGAAAAATCCGCTAATTGGATAATTATGAAGTACACACAGGGGGGGGGAGGGTGGCGTTTGTTTTATAATTGGGCGAAAACGAACAAACGCGAATAACTATATGTATAGGTATATACGTTCGCGTTTGCTCTCGAGCAAGAGAGCAAGCTATATATGACTTTATATATATATACAGATATATACAAATTGTTATATATAAAAGAAGGATGTAAACTACGATTTCGTGCCAAACAACGAAGCGAGAATATAGGATTGCGAGTCATCAGGCGCTATATACGTGACGAACTAACTTTGGAGCTAATTTTGAGGTCGAGAAATGCTATGGGTTTGGTTGTTTGGTACCAAACCAGTTTGTATTTGTATGTATGTATGTATATAAATGTACTTGTGTACATCCGGATTCTCTTTTTCTTTCTTTATCTAACAAATTTTTTTTTTTATATTGCTGTGTGTGACTTTTCAATACTGAGCTTTGCTGAATTGTATCTATCTCTTATTTCTGTAGGAATACATTACATTTATTTTTTTTCTTTTATCTCATTTTACAATAATTACAATAACAAATTGTATAAATTTTATTTGTTAAATTAACAAGAATTTTTTATGTAATGAAAATACATAAAAAAAAAATTTAACCACGATATTTTTAGTACAAAATTTTGTAATAAAAAAAATAATTCTCAAGTTAAAAATATATAATACATTACTAACAACATATCTGTACAAAAAGTTGAAATAAATAATTCATTCGATTTTTTATTATTTTTTTTTTTTTTTTTTTTGAGAGAGCTTCTATTAAGCAATCGGTGATAACTAAGCAAATTTTTTTTTTCCATACTTTGGTATTCAAGTCACGCGTACGTATAATATATTATGTGCTCGAAAAATCATGATTGTAACATATAAATGTATATTTCCTGACTTATCAAAAATCAATGACACTGCAAAAACTAAGTAAAATGCTAAGTCCTACATTTATTCACAAAGCCATAGACTAGTGAACTTATAATAATAAATTTTAATATAGCTTTAATTTTAATTTTCATTTTAATTTTTAAAATTACCAATATTAAATAAAATATAATTAAACCCACGTCAATAAATCATTTCATAAAAAAAAAAAAATATTCTCAAAATTTAAAACTAATTAGCACCACAATAAGTACACATATCTAATCAATTACATACTTCTCCATAACACCAATTATTAAAAACCACATAATCATAACACACAGTACACCCCAAACAACAATAAAAAAAAAAAGAAACACATCCGAAACATTCACATATAGCTCCAGGCCATACATCGCTCTCAACCTTTTTCTATCCCCAATTGACATTAACCAAACTTAACTCCCTCCCTCTCTTACATATATATCTCGGAAACAATTGTAACCACGTACATACACAAATTGTGAAAAACAGCAAAAAATAAAAAATATATAGACAATAGAATCTTAGCTTTTCTGCATGTACATACTGCTATATAGGTACTACGAAACGCACGTGCCTATCGTTTCAATATAGAAAAGGGGGGAATGGCAAAAATCGCGCGTGCCTATCGTGCTCATCTCTTTCTCTCTCTCTCTCTCTCTCTCTCTCTCTTCCTTTCTCTTTCGGTTATTATATACATATTCTACTCTTTCAAAACTCAACGTCAAAGACGTTTTTGTGCGGGGTGACACGTGCGAGCATCGACGTTTTAATTGAGCTTTAAAGGAGTGACGAGAGGAGGAGGAGGGGGGGGGTGGGGGGGAGATGGACAAGTGCTTTGGGAAAGAAGCCTTCGGAGGGGGATGGATTGATTTGTTGTATATACCTATAGTTGGTTTTTGATTGATGCTTTATGATGCTTTGTGGGTGTATTTGTGAGGATATATTATTGTTGTGTGTATGTATGAATGGATGTTACATAGCATTGGATTTTAATTTATTGTTTTTCTTATCTATTGTTTTTATTATTTTTTTAAAAGGAATTTTTTAGGTATTGTTCTTTATATAATTTAAGGAACGAGGATTATTAAAAAAAATTGTATACTCAAATTGCTTTTTCTGTAATTTTTTTTATTAATTTTTTGTTTGTTTTGTTGTGAACATTTTTTTCTATTTTTTTTTCTGATTTTATTGATAGCAAGTATCTTTTTGATTTTGAGTGATACTTTATTATTTAAGATAATATAAATAATTTTTTTATAATCATAGTTAAGTTGATTATAAATGAGTTATTGTTTTATGAAAAATTATATTGCAGTGTAAATACTTGACAATGTATGTGACAACGTCTTTGTTTTTTTCTTTTCTTTACTTTTATTTTTGTTCGTAATATTAACGTGTACAAATTAAAATTATTATTTTTTATTCATCATTTGGTTTATTTACAAATGATATATATTTTTTTTTTATTTTTTAATAAAATATTTTTACAATTTTTTTTTGGTGAATTACTGTACAATTAGATGTTATAATTGAATAATTCTTATTTTATATGTATAGTTACATCAAAAGTATTATATTTTACTTTAATATAATTATTATTTTCTTATAATTCAATCGATTTATAGCATTAAAAAAAAAAAAATCGATTGTAGATTATAAATTTCTGTATAAATATTTATATGATTGTAAAATGTAAAATAAATTTTGTCTCTTAAATTTTTATTTTAATTTAGTACATTATTTTTAAATGTACATTTGTTTTAGAGGCATACTTTTTTAGTGCATTTTAAAGTTGCACTTATTTTTTCTCTTTAAAATAATGTAAATTTAATTTTTTACATTATTATCAATAAATTTAATCTTGCAAAATATTTGCATCGATAACTGTTTTTTACAGTATCATTTTTTCATGTAGACAATTAAAATATTATGCTCAACATCAAAAGTTCTTTACTAATATTTTAAAAAGACCTATTCATATCTTACAATAAATGCACTGATTAAAAAATCTACTATGTATAATTACATATGCTCTAACGGTTATTATTTAATCGTATTCAACGATTCGTCCGAAATTCATCGTCTGATCACGTATAAAATTATAATTACAGTGATTAATATATTACAACGACAGCTTCCAAGCTGTTTTTTTTCGCTTATAAAACGCTTGTAAAATTATTCGCGGATGACCATTGAAAAATTATACATCTGTAATACGAACGAATGTGATGCTTGATTTGACGTTATGAACAGCGTGTTTATCGACCTTGATAGTTGTTCTGTCGATTATTTCTATTATGCTGCATCTGAACATATAATACATTTATAATTAATAAAAAATTTAATAAATAAATTTATAACATAAAATTCTCATTTCAAGTGCTTCATACCAATAAATTTAAACACGAAATTTCTAACATATTTGATAAAAAGAAAATTTAGTACTTACTTGATTATAGTTTCTATTTTGTTGGCCGGAATTTTGATACGGACGCCCACCACGCTGTTGCTGTTGTTGATGCGAGAAATTGCGTTGTTGATGAGATTGATAGTTAGTTGTATAACCAGGTGCCCAAGGTCCAGGAGATTGATACATCCCTTGTTGTCGTGATTGATTTGATTGATAATTACCACTACCACCACCTTGATTTCTCTGATTACGATCTGTTGAAGCATATCCACCTTGATAACCACCTGAAAATAATTTTAAAATAAATTTAAAATTTAATGATAAGAAAATAGTTTTAATATTGTTATCTTTAAAAAATTATAACACGTACTTCGAGATTGTTGTTGTAAAGATACAGGTGGCGGTACATGGCCATATACACCAGGTTGTCGATTGTTCATATGATGACTGTAATAAAAATAATTTTAAATATCATGTTTCTAGAAAAAATGCATTTTCATACAATGCTGTATTGATAAATTAATTAGAAAAACTTACTTTAACATTCGATGACCAGCATCACCTAATTGTCCCTTCTGATTGGAAGGAACAAAACCAATCTGTGGCTTCCATTGATTACCACCTGGGCTTTGTACATAGTCTTGAGGCTTAAGGACTCGGGGTGGCTCTTCAGCTCCCGTCAGTCTTTTAGCTGGGAAAAGGAAATCTTCCGGATATTTCGGATCCCGGAATCTTACACTGTAAATAATAAATTTTTAAGTTATAAAATCATAACTTTTAAAATAATTTAATAGTGTAGCCTTGTAAATCAATAAATAAATACATACCAAACAATTCTGTTACCTCGAACAGGTAATGTATTAATAGGTGAAGGAAGTGTAGCACCTTCTCCAACACAATCTTCTGCTAATAAAACAGTTCCTCGCATACCATCCAAACATATTTCTACTTCAGTATTGAAGTCAACATTATTTTCATAAAGTCCCTTAAGAAACTTATAACCATTATGATCTGGTCCAACATAAAGTCTATCGTCTCCACGAACATTTCGTTTTTCTAAAGATAATTATGTAAGTTATTAGAACATCTAGCCAAAATTGAGTGTTTGAATTGAAAAAAAATTATTTGAAAATTTATACTAACTTTCTGCCTCTGTCAGTTGGGAATAATATGGCTCTAAAGCTTTGAATAAACGTTCTTCTTCGACAAACGGTAACAGAGCCACTCCTTGCCAAGCAAACTTTTTACCATTCAAATCGATTTTGAAATCTTCTGGGTAAAAGTCAATAATTGTTGATCTTGGATCTTTCATTAATTGTGCCCATGGTTGTGGTACATGCTTACAACTAGCGGCTGGAAACACGCCCATCAATTGCTCGAGTGGTCGGAACTAAAAATAAAAGTAAATTGTTTTTATTTTAGAATTTTCAATTACACATTTGCGTCATGAATAATTGAATTTAATAAAACACATGTTTAAGAAAATACTTACTGGACGAGTGCCTTTTTCAAATTCTGTTGAGAGACCACTAATGTTAATGAAATCACTGGCAAAAGGAGCATAGTGATATGGAAAATACCATTTCCATGAAGCACAGCCTTGATAGTAGTAACGTAAAACCCAACACAAGCCTCGTACATACTGAAGAGCTACATTATTTCTAAAATTGAAAAAAAAAAAAAATTAAAGAAAATCATTTACATTTTTCTGATTATTCTGGAATTCAACTCACCTAAATGCGTAATTGTCTGCCATCACATCAAATTTTGATTCATAATAACGATCCTTAAATCCATCTTCCCAAAGTCTAACTTCGTCGTGAGCTTGATCGTCCTCTTCCTCATTAGATTCGTCGAGTTTACGTTTTTGACCTCTATTGCCAAAATTTTGGTTTTGTTGTCCTTGATTTTGACCCTAAAATTAATTTTAATTCTGATATAAACAATGATCTTTAGGATAAAATAAAAAGAAATGATAATATCTAATATGACAATTTTGAATTAATAAAGATTTCATTACCTCTGGTACCATCATTCTTTGAAGAGCAAGTGAAGCATTTGTGCCTTGCAGCGCACGTTCCACAACGCTTGCATTGTAATTTCTACCTTGCGTACGCATTTGGAACGCCTCATAACGAGCATTTTGAACAGGCTGAATTTGTTTTCCAACACCCAAAGCCTAATAAATTAAGAAAATTAAATAATTTAAATTTACAACAACAAACATACTCATTTATTCAAATAAATATTAAAAAATATTACTTACATTAGGTGCAAACTGACCAACTGGAGTCCAGTTGGGCTTAAAATTACTAATTGCCTCAGTTCTTCTTCTCTTATTCTTTTCCCTTGCTTTAAATGCTAATTCATTTTTTTGTCGAGTTTTAAATATTTCATCTTCAACATTACCAAGATCAGATAATATCATTTGTACTCTATCTAAATTTACTTCTCCACTATTCGTCAAAAAACCCTGTAATTTAAAATGATGCTTTTAATATATTGTACAATTTTTTATTATAGTAGTACTATTGTATAAACTTACTCCAGTTTTATAAACAGTCTTTTTATATAAATTAACAAGTCTGTCTATAGCATTTTCTCTGATTTCTAAGGAAGGTAAATGCGGCAGAAAATCATTTCCAACAAAGAAACACATGAATACCCAGTCATCGATAGCTCTTTCAAAATCATATTTGAAAGGTAAATTAGGCATTTGCAGTTCTCTCTCTAAATATTCTCTAAGGACATTTAAGCGAACAAAAATAAACTGACACTCTGCTTCAAAAACTTTGTTTTCTTCTGCTTGATTAGGTTCAGCCCCAAGGCAATCTTGCATCTCGTGACCCATCTGACCACAAATATCACATGGTCTTGGTTTGTTTGGCTTAAACTCCTCACGAATAATTGTGAAATTTGGCTCGTGAGTTGCCAGACCCAACATAATCAAATCAGCATCAGCTCCACACAAGACATGATGTGTATTGGGATCATGATCTGGTTGTGCTATGAATGTGAAAGTAATATTGTTAAATAATTTATTTAGCTAAGCGATTAATTTTTAAAATTATTAAAAATTTCTTAATACTAGTTTTATTATTGTTCACTAAATTTAACAAATTTACATACCTCTTTGTTTTCTAATAAAATCCATAATCTTGTGTTCTCCTTCACCAGGAACATTAGCATCACTGAGGATAACTTTAATATTTTTCCAGCCAGGATCATTATTTAATCTTTCATGAACGTAATAATGTAAACAGCTGGATAATCTTGCCATAAACGGTGTACCCTTTAAAATTATAACCAAATAAGTAATTTTTTATTCAAGCTTTATTTTTTAATATTATTCAACTGTTTTACTTACAGGTGTAATACAATTGCTGTCAAAATGTGATTCTTTTGGCTTCTCTGGAGGCAAATAAGCTCCCTTGGCTGCTAATTCTGATCTAATACGAGCAACTTCAGCCTGTTTTTCTACAGTTTCTTTAGAAGCTCTAAATCTTCGAGACCTTTGTTGATTCATTTTTGCCCTAGGAGCCTATTAAAAAAATATTATTGGATATTATTGAATATTTATTTTTTGTAACTCTTGTATAATTAAATTGTTTTGTAATTATCACATGTTATTTTTAAGTACGACTATTAAAAATATAAAAATGCCAAATGTTTTAAGAATACTTATGTTACGGCAGCATTCTAGGTTAGATAATAATATTCAATAATAATAAAGTTTTATCATCAAATAATTTTTACTTACAACACCATCAATTGCCATGTACAATAATTTCCTAGGTCTCACAATTCTAAAAAGTCTATCGATGCATTCAAAAATAGCCAGCATCATTTCATCTTCATCTTTTGGAGCAGGCCTGTGAATATCAAACGTTCAACTCAGTAAATTGACATCCAATAAGAAACAACAAATTAAAAAAGTCTTAAATAACTTACTTATCCTCAGGATGGGTACAAGGATGTATAATACCATTCATATCCAAATAAAGATTATCAAATTCCACTCCATTTGGATTAGGTTGTAAGGTATCGACTGGAATTTGAACTCCATCGACATTTGTTGGCTAACAATGAAATAAAAAAAAAATTGAATTATCAATCAAAATGTATACTTTATACAAGTACTTATAAACAAAGAAACAAACTAAAATCTTATTAAAAAAGAACTAATAATAAAATTGTCAATACAAACCTTCTGCTCAATACAGTCGATAATGACCGATGGATACTTTCGGCTAAGCCAACGAAAGAATGCCGGTACTCCCATTGCTGTACCGTAGCGTTTTTAATGTTTCTCAAAGTCAACAACACTTATAATTTTTTAACAATCTATATTTCCAGTACTCTCGTTTATATAAACGATTTTTTTTTCTCTTCGGATGAAAGTGTAACACAACCTATAACACGTTATATAGAAGAGATGGAGATATAAGAAAGGAAACGCAAGAGGAAAGAAAACTCATACTCTTATACCAACGAATTTAGACGCTTATGTATAGAAGCGTATTGTACTTCTGAACAAACCCTTCTATTATAAATTATAAGCGTCAAAGCAATCGTTGACTCTACTGTGTGCATGTAATTACGCACGTAGATTACGTTTTCATACTTTTGATGTCCTCATTTATCGATTGTGTTTGGCGCGATTATTTGAAAATTAAATTCTTTTTAAAGTAACATTGAGAGATGGATTTTTATAAATTAATCAAACGCAATTTTTTTATAATATAAAAAAATATACGATTTTATTTTTTTTTATTCATTTTTGTTTTTAACTCTTAATATCAATTACTTTTAAATAAATTATAATTTTTGACAATTAAAAATAAAATAATTTTTTAATCTCATTTCATAAAGCTTTACATTTTTTAAACAGAATATTTTTGAATCAACAAGTTTTTATCATGAAAATTTATCTACATCTACTTGACTCCTGTTTGATAAAATTATTAAGCTATTTTAATATAAAAAAAAATCTCCATTACTCATATCCTATTAAAAGATTTTTGAAAAAATAATATTTCTAATCACAGATATAACACTGCGATTTATCCTTGACCTTTAAAAAACTAAAACAGTAGCATGATAAATAATAAATATTGTTCCAAAATTCTGAACTCTCCTTTTTTCCTAAATATATATATCTATAGGTATATACAAAATTCACCATCAATGTCGTCTGCTCCGGAGTAGAATCGCAGGTATAGCGCCCGCCGCCCGCGCGCAGGTAATAATAATAAGAAAATGCGGGGCAAGCAAACGTAAACGTATGGAAGTGGGAGAGGCAGAGAGAATGTATATAAGTATATAGCGTCAGCCTCTGTAAATAGAGATATAACACACACACACAGACACTCCAAAAAATAGAGGCGCGCGAGCGAGAGATCCGATATACTCGGAGTCACAGCAGTGTAAAATATAGAACTGCTGGTCAAACGCGTGTAGAAGTGCAGTCAAATCACGACCTAACGGAATCTCCGGATACCCAATTTTCTTCCAGTATAACTTGGTGATACATATTTTTTTAACTGGTATCCGTCCTTTATCATCGCAGATATGGCATCTCCACCGATTCTTAACCCGGTAAATATAAATGCGTCATCTATTGTATTATGCAGACATGCAACTACAGCTGGAGCACTAATTGCTCTTTAAAAATAATGACAAATCAATAATGATCCTTTCAATTTAAATAAAATAACAACAATATTTCTTATTAGGAGCTGCCTTACGTTGGTGAAGTAGAAGGTGGTTTGCATCCAGGAAAGATGTTAAAAGTCCAAGGTCGCGTACCTCCAGACGCGAGTCGTTTCGCCATAAACTATCAACTTGGCCCTGGTTTAAATCCACGAGATGACATAGCTATACACGTATCACCAAGATTTCGTGAAGGTTTTGTAACTCGTAATCATATAGAATCTATGAATTGGGGTGCAGAGGATAACGATGGTCCTATGTGGATACAACCAGGCACTGCTTTTGAAATAATCATACTCTGCGAGCATCAGGGTTATAAGATTGCCATAAATGGACGTCATTTTGCTGATTTTGCTCATAGGCTGCCCTTTCAAAGTGTTACTCATCTTACCATTGATGGAGAGGTTGAAATTAGCTCTATATTCTTTGAGACTATTCCATTATCTGGTTCTGTACCGCCACCTGATGTACCACCCGTTGATGTCGGTCCGCCACGTAAGTATACTTTTTAATTACTCTATTGATGATTGGCCTTGAGAGTATGTGCTTCGAAAATTCTAATACTTTTTTAACTCTCTATTCTTAGCACCTGGTGGAATCTATCCGACCTTGAATCCACAAGGATACGGACCACCACCTGGAGGATATGGACCAAGTGCTCCACCTCCTCAATCTTATGTTTATCATCCAGAGAAACAAAAATCAGAAGAAGATGATGGATTTATGGATAAAGTTGGCTTGGCTGTTGGTGGACTTGTTGCTGCTGGAGGTGTTGCTGCTGCAATGCATGCTTATAATGTATGACTAAACTTTATTTCTTTGGGTAAACTTATTTTTCATTTTAATAGCATAATATTTATAAAATAACTATGTTTTTACAGAAGAGCAAACATAAGAATAGCGATGAGGTAGAGCATGAAAAAACTGAGGCTAAAGAAAGTGAGAGTGGACTTGGTGGATTAGGAGCTTTGGGTGCAGCATTAGCCAGTAGTTTAGCATCAAATGCTTTTGATAGAAATGCACATGCACAACAAGGCTATCCTGCACAAGATAATGTGCTGGGATCTCTATTGGGAGCGTTAGGTATATTATTATCTTATACTTATTTGAAATTTATTTAAAAGTGTAATAATAGAATTTTTTAAAGATTTTAACCCAAATTGATTAATCTGTAAAAATCTTCTTTCAATGTATTGTATTTAGCATCATTATTTCAAGTAATACTTAATGATATCATTCAGTGTGGAATGTAAGATGACCGTGAAGGTCAAAGTCTTATGTATGTATGTGTCATTGTAGATTGTATCATTACAATCACTGCCAATTGAGAATACCTATTACATAAAACAGTGATATTTAATCTTGAACCTAATTTTCAAAAATTGAAAAAGATTTTTTCAGATATAAATAATTAAAATTTTTTTTTTTTAGTATTGTAAAATTTTATAAAAAGATTTCATATTATATAATTAAAATATTTTACTGCAAATAACAAGTGTTAAAGAAAACTAACATCTAAATAATTTAATTAAAAAATAATTTTTTAGGTGGTGGTGGTGGAGGTGCTTCGCAACCAAGCCATCAACCTCCAGCAGATCCCTTAGGTGGAGCATTGGGTTCCATCCTAGGAGGAGTTTTTGGAGGTGGTTCAAGTCATCAACAGCAACCTCAATATCAACCTTCAGGGGGATATGGCAATTATCCTCAACAAAATCAAAGTTCACAAGGTAATGGAGGTGGTGGTGGTGGTGGCAGTGATTTACTCAGTGGACTGGGCAGTGCTCTATTCAAATCTGCTATGGATGGTCTTTCAAAACATGTAAGTCACAAGATCAAAAAGAAAATACATAAAGCTTCACAAGTTCCGAAAAATGTATGACAGAATCTGGCACACCTGCGGTTTAGTTAGTCAGTCATGTCTCGCTGCACTGCTTCTATTTATAGATTGATGTTCTCCTTACTTAATAATGCAAACATTACCATATAAATATATTTTTTTGTTCCTATAAATTATTGTTGATTGCATGCTAGTCACACACAATTATTATTTATTTATTTACTTATTAAAAAATTCATGTATTTTTATTTTTATTTTAGTGTATTTAGAATAAATTTTAACTGCTTTTTATATTTATTATTCATGCAGCATAGATAATTTATTTTATTAGATACTTTGATTAAATTAACAACTGTAGTTAGAAAGCTTATTATTATTATTTTAATCATGTATTTGTAATTATTACTATCATAAAATAATTTATTTTAATTTAGGATAATAAATAGAGACGAATTTTCGTCTCAAGTTAAAGCAATTATTGAAAATATACAACCTACGCACGTCGCACGTTTTACGGTGTAAGTTTTATAAATTATGCAAAATTACCCAGCATAATTTAATATTTTAATTATCAAAAAAAAAATAATAATTTTTTTTAATAAATCTATTAAACAGCTTTTTTGTGAATTTTGACTGCTTGGTGTTAATTTTTTAGAATAATAATTTTTATTTTAGAAATTTTTTTTTGATAATTAGAAATGTTACAAAATCTGTGGGACAAAGATTAACAACTATAAAAAATAAAATATTTAATTATTTATAATTTTTACTTATTTATTTACGCTTATTTGACTTATTTATTTATGGTTTTTACGTTTTGTATTTTTTAATGACAAATAATAAAAGTTAAGACAAGCATGCCAAATACTTTTTTTTCTAAAGGTTCTAATACTCTACGTTATGAAAAATTACTATTTCAAAAATAACACAAAGTATACTATATAGATTATAATACCAAAAATTCTTCTAAATTACTCACATAAATCTTGCTTCTTGTATTGGCTTTAGTTGTTGCTATAAAATAAAATTTTATATTTATTGCTTATATTTTGTTTGTTTTTAAAAGTAATTATTTTATTTTTGTTTTTTAAAATAAAAAATATTTATACTTAGATGTTTCAAACTGTTTATTTTCAATAACTGCTTTTTAACATTTTAATTTTTTGTAATTGAAATATATATTCATGAAAAAATAAAGAATGATGTAACAAATAAAATGTCTATTTTATTTGACAAATTAATTATTTTTTAATTAATTGATAAAATTTGATACTGCTTTGAAAATCGTCTCAAAGAAAAAATAATAATCTATTTCGAGATTCTGCATTAAATTTCGCGATAAATTACACTTCATATCGCAACAGGTAGATACAATATTTATAGTGCAATATTACTAGAATACTACCACACTATTAAAACTTGACTAATATTTCATTATATATACAAGAGCATCTTTATTTTCAAAGATATTTTTCTTCATAAAATTTACGATCAAAAAGCTTATCGAATTTCATCAAAGATAATTTTGCACCTATCTAAAATCTTGCATCTCCCTTTGCCCACTCACATATTATATAGCACAGCTAAAAATAACGTAATTTTAAATTTTAATCACTAGCAAGCAATAAAAATATAGAATAGTTGAAAAAAAAAAATGAAAAACTATCAATTTAAATTATATCTCATAGTCAAATCACTCACACCAAAATGATCATCCATACGGTGAAAGTGGAGGTGGAGGTGGTGGCCACTACTCAGCTCCAGCACCTCCTAGTTACAACGAAGCTCCTAATCGAGCACCACCAAGTCCACCAGCTTCCGGAGGTCCTAAACTCACCGCAGCTGAAATATCCAAAGGTCTTGGTCTTGGTGACGATGAGGACTAAAAACAATGTCTTTAAATGTTTGTTTCGTCAAATATATATGTAAAGGCTTTATGAGGGAGTGTACTTTTAATTGGTATAATCTATAAATGTAAACGCATGATAGCTCATATAAGCAATGCGTTTTTTTCTAATGTATAATTTTATCTCAATGCTCTCTTCCGTATGTGTGCTTGATGATAATTGGAGATTTTTAATTATAAGGGTATGCGAATGTGTGAGAATTTAAGAGTAAAAAAGAAAACTTGTTTTTCCACTGCGCTTTTAGCGTTTTTGCAAGGAAGTTTCGATATAGCCTTTTTTTTAAATAAAGTTTTTAGAGTTATAATATATAAAGTTAAAAAAAAAAAACTATCTATTTTGTTACATGTTATAAAAATTTAGAGTCTACTTATTGTATTGCTACGATTAAGTCTTTTGCTAAAAATATAGTGATGGTTATGAAAAAAGAATCAATGAATCTCTATTTAAAATAGTTTTACAATAGGACAGAGCTACATATTTTTTAATACTTATTCTATTATATAGGATACTAACTTATATATTAATCTTATTTATTATAACTTTTCGATATTTATAAAAAAAAATATTTATTTTCAAGTTAGCATTTAATTTTTGAAGATATTAATTAATTGTGTGTACTTTAAAAAACATAACTTAAAATTTTTAAAAATATTCATTTTATTAATTTATTCTGATGATGAGAAAACTTTACTTTACATATAAGATTTAATTTTATTATTTTTTTAAGTCTTTCAGCCAAAGTGTCTTAAAAAACAAAAATTCCAACAATATAAAAAAAAGAAAAAAACTATTAATTAATGCTTTATAATGCTTTATAAACGATTTCAAATTAGCTCAACTGTATTTACTAATAATCAAAAATAATTCAAACTAGCGTTTCAAATCGTGGTGTACACAAAATTGAGTTTTGCTTAAAATTTTTGCAACACGCGCTATTTACATGTTTATGTGGTATGAATACAAAATTCGGCTTATAATACTGCGTCTGATTGATAACTGTAAAATCACAAAATAAAAATTGGAGATAAGAAAGATGGCACATCGCTTGTAAATGAGAATAATAAATGTCTCTTGATATTAACTCTTTTTGAATATTATATTTTAGTGATTCAAAGCACCATTAATTTTGATAGTATTGTTACGGAATTTTATTGATAATGTGTTTTACAAAATAAATATTTTAATCAATAAAATATGTGAAGTTTTATTTTTTTTTATTCTCTTTTTATTTTAACCTGAGCTTATTTTTACTTTAATAAAACTAATTTTATTAAATCTGTCTCGAGATCTTTAATCATTCAAGATTTTTATACAATTTCCAAGATTGTTGTTAGAAAGTTGCATAATTATTTACAAAAACTGTTTTTAATGTGTATATAAAATAGAAATTTACAAAATCTAATAATTGCATTTCCTTAGTTCATCATCTACTACTCAACCAGTAAAAGCGAAGACTATTGTCTCGATATTTATCTTCTTCTTCTTCATCACAAATTCTACATCCAGTAGATACAGCAAGTATGGGAAGATTTTTGTGCAAATCAACACCATTAACACAGTCTTTTGATATTTTAATTTTATATTTTGGATCTAAATCATCATTGACTTGAATATCAGAAGGAATTTGCCATACCCTTGCTGCTCCATCAGTACCACCTACAAAAAAGAGATTAATTAATTAAAGATAAAGTAATTTAAAGTTATAATTAAAATTAATTTAAATTACCGGAGACTATTTCTTCACCATTGTAAGAAAGAGAAAAATGTATTCTTTGATTGGTATCAGATTGACGATTTCCTAACGAATATAAAACTGTACCCGGGTTTCGCAAATCCCAACATAAAAATTCGCTACCACGACGTACAGACGAATAAAGTTTCGTCCCACAAGGACTAAATTCAATTTGTGTTACTCCATTATCTGTTTGAAATGAACATAGCGGTCCATCTTTATATAAACCTGGTATGAATGAAGATGATAATATATTTGTAATTTTCTTTTTATGAAAATATGATATACTTTCAGTAAATTTTACCTATATATTTAGAGTATGTTCCAAAAGCAACTAATCCAGGCATTTGAGGATTCTCACGAATACATGAAACTAATCCAGTGATATTTGGAAAATCTTTTTTTAAATAAATTGTTTTTATTTGACGGCCAGGACGATCTGTGTCAAAAATTCTTAGAGCATTTTTAAAACCACTCCAAATTTGTCCCCCACATTCTGTGAATTGTACACTTACTGCAGCTTCAACTTCATCCACTCTAAAAATGAAACATGAAAAATAATATTTTGTCTATTATGTACTTACACAATTTAAAAAATACTAACTGATTGTAAGCACGATAGGTAGCTCTAAGTAAGCCTGTAAAAGCATCCCACAAATGTATTGGACTACCCTGACTTGTACTCAAAAAACAGCATGTTGATGGATCCCAGGAACTCATATATGGAAACCAGCAAGTATCATACACAGTTCCACCTTCTTTAACACGTAATGTAGATTCTAAAGAAGGTGCCTTAAAATCTTTTGGGAGTACTCCAGAATACAATTCTCTGGGCAATTCAAATAATCTTATTTTGAAATCTTCTGAAGGAACTAGAATGCATGTACCATCTGGTGACCACAAACATCCTTTAGTAAAATTTTCACAAGTTTTGGTGGGTTTGAATTCTTTATCAGCCAAAGATATTAATTTAGGTACAGTCCAGTTATAAGATAGGGTTTCAGGTTCTTGATTTTCATTGCTTTCATTATTGTTTGTTAACAAGCCATTTGATTCATGTATTTTATTCTGTTCTTCCTAAAAATATAAAAATGGTTTAATATTTAATATCTTATGCGACAGAATATTGTAAAGATTGATATTACAAAATATCAATTAACAAAATATTGTATATCATACATTTATTGAAAGATTTTGCTCATAATTTTGTTCATTATCTGTGACATCTTTTTGCTCCAACTGCAGTTCAATTACTTGATCCATCTTATCAATTTCTTTACCTTCCTTATCTCTTACTTCAACTTTATCATCCTTTTCAAGTACTCCATCATTGTTGCTTGTATCGGCAACAACAGCAATTTCATCAACATCCATGCATTCTTCTTGCTCCTTGTGTACCTGCACCTGCATTTCTTTTTCAACAATCAACGGTACATTGTTAACCTCACAGTCATTATTAACCGGATCTTTTTCATTTTTTAATAAACCTTTTACATCATCTGTAAATTTTTTAATGGCACTTATAGTCAATTCACTGAACGATTGTTGTTTGTTTTCCTCGTTGTTCATCTGCAATTGTTGATTTTCTGAAGTGATTAACTCCGAAATTTCACTATTCTCCATTGTTTATTTATTTTCTTTTATTTGCTGAATATTTTTGGAACTTGCTTCATGTGATAAAGATGTGTGTATAGTTTGATAGATTATGTTTTAAAAAACTATTTCCTTTTTACAAATCACTTTTATGTTAATAAACAAAACCTTGAAATGTTTAAACAACTTGACTACTTCTCGTGTTGTTTTATGGATAAAAACATTTAAAAGCATGTAAACATAAATAAAAGCGTCTGCCTGCCGGTGCGGCGGTGGCCCATGTGTTTCGGCGCGCCAAATTTAAAAATTATATTTTTATTTATTGGATTACTCAATTTTCAATGTTATTTAATATTTACAAGTTTTATAGGTTTTTAAAATATAAAATAAATTATTCATTAATCAATAAGAAAAAAAAATGTTATCCAAAGAAGTTAAAAATAAAAAATTTAAATTAAAAAATTATTTTTAGCAGTTTTAAACTTATAAATATAATTTACATAAAAGAAAAATCAATAAAATAATTGTGTAAACTTTGTAAGCTCCAACATTATCCCATTTATCTCATATTTATCCAACAAGCTGCATTCTGATTTTCAAGACGCAGTCGGATCTTGCTGGACCACATAAATGACCGTCAGAAAACTACCTCCACTTCTTGGAAATCTAACTCTTGTTTCTCGCTTTACTCCAACAGCAAATGTTGTATATGTTGTATCTCAACTTATAACTTAACGCAGGCCAAGAACTGCGAGCAACTGTAAGAAGGAAAAGAGAGAGACAAAGCGATTGCTGTGAGAAGGGAGAACAGAAAGGAAGTGTGGGAGTGAGTAAGACGATTGACCTGCGCGACGTGCGCGTCGTGACGAAGGAAAGAGAAAGAAAGAAAGAAAGAAAGAGAGAGAGAGAGAAAACGACGAAGAGAGGAGAAGGAGACGAAGAGCAAAAGCAATAAACCAGCTAGTGCTGCGCCCGCGCCTCTATGATGTGAATCAGCCGAGGCTCTGCCCGCCGTATAACAACCGCAGAAGAAAGCCCAAGCACAAGCAGTCCAATAGGAGTGTTTTCAGAGAGACGCGGTGACGAGTTTGTGTCCAGAGTGTGGTGCAGAAAACTGCAGGAGTTGCCGTTTAATCGGCCGGAAGGTGTTGGCTCCATCCAGTACGTATCCTATATTATTATACCTGTACGATTAGGTATATATTCGTGGAGTGTATATATGTAAGTTATAGAACTCTTGTTTTAAGAACGACATAAGATTTCGAGTGTAAGAGAGATAGAGTTATGTGAGGAAGCATATATATAAGAGAAAAGAGCTGGTGTGCAGGAGAACGAAGGCGCACAGTGGTGCGCGGCGGCGTGGGTCTCTCTCTCTCGCACAACTATACAAGTGTTGTATATTTTAAGAGTGTATGTGTATGCATGTGTATGTGTGTGTGTGTGTGTTGCAGGAGACTTTTTATTTTTACAGCGGAAGGTATAGTGTGCGTGGAACGGTGGAGTTGTTGGAGTATATGCCAACAACAGTAAAAAGTATAGTATAGTATTATACAGCCACTCGTAGGGTATCGGTCGTATACAAAAAAAAAACGGAGTCGATCTTCGCAACGATGATAAAAAAGTGGTAATAGTGTTGGTAATGGTGATGGTAATAGTAATAAGTATTTAGTAAACAAAAAAAAAAAAATTTCGGAGTTTCGGAGCAGTGGCCTATAAGTAACAGAGTGGCCGCCGTTTAGCGGTATACTCGCAGAAAGCTGGTGAGTCAGAGAGAGAGAGATATTGTACAGAAAAAACGAAGTGTATAAAGTTAAAAAAAAAAAAAAATGTGTGTATACGTATGCTGTTATGTGTGTCGTGAGTAATCTTGGTATCTACATATATATTTTGTATATAATCCTGATTTCAATTGGAATTTAATCGATGTTCGAATTAAATTTATGGTACATAATATAACTATTAGTAAAAAAAAATAAGTTTTTTTATTATCTATGCACAAGTATGTACACACCTACACACACATGCAAGTAATCTTATTTCTCGATAGCATTCCTTTATGTAGGTTTATGAACGCGGTTTGTGTGTGTGTGTGTGTTTGTGTGTGTGTGTGTGTATTTGGTCTGTTTTACTAGGTGTAAATGTGTGGGTGTACGTGTATTTGTGTTTTCTCT
>JAPYZE010001790.1:0-31077 GCA_030522805.1 Leptomastidea abnormis | reverse complement strand
TTATATATATATATATATATATATATATATATATATATATATATATATATATATATATATATATATATATATATATATAAATTCTCGACAATTTAATCAGGCTTTAGCTTTAGCTGTACTTTCACGATATTACACGCGTTTATTATAGAGTTTGCGTTTAAATGAGAAATGACAGCCTCTTTCTCTCTCACGTTGTTGCTGCTGCTGCTCAGCAAATTTCACAACCGCAAATTTATGTCGTTCGACTGTCTGCAATGTAAACGTCTATTTATACTAGCCCTCTAAAAAAAAATCATTCGTAATACACACAGACATGTATATCCTTCATGACTATTATGTATTTACATTTCAATTTATCAATACAAAATTTCAAAGAAATCAACCTTATATTAACACATTAAAATCATTAAGAGAACGTAAAGCTAAAAAGCAGCATCATAATAGATATTATTATGAGTAATATAATACACGAAACCCCTTCCAAAAAGACATGTTTATTACTTATTGTTGCAAAACCATGTAAAGTAGAACATCATTGGCCAGTGAGTGAGTGAGTGAGTACAAGTGAGAATAGCAAAGCAAAATTGAAGGTACAAGCAAGCGCTCACGTGGCTCCGAGTATAACGTAAAAGACAGGGTGTATGCGGACAGAGGAAGGAGAGGGTAAAGTGGGGGGTAGAAAGCGAAAAGCGAGTTATAAAGCTAGAGAAGAAGACCCGGTTCTGCAGCAGCGCGCGCCTGAAATAACATAGCGCCAGGGTAGAAACACGAGTATAGGAAGGTTGTAATAGCTCTTTCTCTCTCTCTTTCTCTCTGAACTACCCCCCACCTTCTCATCTCACTCAACCTCCAGTTGCACAAAGTTGCAGCGCGCGTTATTCGGACTTGGAGCAAACTCGTTGAGAAGAGTAGCCCGGATGAAGGTAAAGAGAGGGGTGAGGGTGTGTAGGTGTGTGTGTGTGTGTATGTGTGTGTGTGAGAGAGAGAGAGAAGAGTTTTCCTTCGTAACGTCGTTCCGTGCATATGCGCACACCCTTCCTTTTCTCCCCCCTTCCTCCCTATATACTTATATAGAGGATTATATATATACGAGAAGAGGATAAGGGGGTAGGTTGAGAGGTGGTGGTGGTGGTGGTGGCACTTACGCACATTTAGCATAAGGAGGCGACGCGTGTTCTCTCTCTCTCTCTTTCTTTCACTCGCGCAAGAGCTGATATGACTGTGTGTGTGGGTGTGGGTGTCACGGCGCCGCGCGACCAGGTGTGCGCGCAACAGGTGCGGCCAAGTGGCCTCTTCGTTCTAGCACTATACCTACTCTCTATATCTGACTTGCCTTGCTACTCTAGTGGTGCTGGTGGTAGGGGTGTTGGTGGTATGCCACCTCTTAGACACACACACACACACACACACACACTTACATATATGTGTTCTCATACTTTTTAGCTAGTTCGTGTTATCTTTCCTTTTTTACGTTCACTCCCGCTTTCAATTTCCCCTGTCTTTCCCTCTCTCTCTTTTTTTCTCTCTCTCTCTTTTTTTTCTCTCCTGATCTGCCCATATTCCACTTCGCGTAAATCGATGGTTCGAATATGGCCTGGTACACATGTATATATGTATATATGTGTTAGTTCTAGTCTTGATATTGATCTCGAGACGATAGCCTTGGATACATTTTGCATTTTTACGCTTATGCTTGTATGACGCGGTATAGCCTGTATATAGATATATACTTCAGGACAAAAGCCAAATATAAGCATTTGTTTGAAAAATACGTTTTAGAGTCAAGCGCGAAATGGTACTTTTTTTTTTCTTTTTCATCCAATCTTATTGTGAATGAGTGTGACATCTGCTTGTTTCTATATAACATAACTTTATAAATTCTTTATAAATACTCAACAAATTATCACTTTCTCATAGTAGTCTTTCATGTACTGTAAACTGTAAATGAGAAAAATTACATAAATAAGAAATGAGAGGGTTGGAGGTAGGATCATATAGAAGCTTGTAACTAAATGGCCCGTCTCTGGGTATAGGCCGGGAAGAGATTGTCACAGCCGAAAGATAGGCTCCTGTAAATTTACCAAAGTGCGGAGGGTAGAGAGAGAGAGAGAGAGAGAGAGAGAGAGAGAGAGAGCGAGTCCGTTATGCTTATCTGCAGAGACAAGCCTGGTATGGGTGGACGAGTGAGTAGAGAGAGGGAGAAGGTGATATGGCCATACCAAGCCATGCATCCGGTTGCGCTCGGCCTTGATTATTTTGCTCATCCTCCTGTAGGCATCTATATATAAACCAGTTGGTTCATACTCCCTTGTCCTTCCTTCCTTACTTTGCCTCGACTCATTCGAGACGTGTGATTCATTTATCGGGTGCTATAATCTAATATTGGACGAAAGTGCAGTAAGCTTGTAAATTTTTTTTTTTATTTTGATACTGGTGTGAATGGTGTATCGTTTTATTATTTTTGGTAGTATTAAATTATTGAAGATATCGAAATTGGTTTTGTTATAAGTATACTGCTGTTTTACTACTGTTTATTGAAAATTGACAGATTTATTTCAATAGATCACTTGTTGCATTTCATGAAAAAAAAATAAATTTAAAATAAATGTTCGATTTTTCATGTCTAGAAATGAAAAAGGCATGAAGCTGTTCATATTTCGCATACCTTATTTCACCATACGGATTAATGAAAACAAAAAATTAATAGATAACTGTATTTCTTTTTTTATATTAATTATTTTAAGCAACTAGGTATAAAACTTTCTGAATTTACATTAAATGAATTAATTTAAAAAGAAGATTAATTTATTGATTTTGTCAAACTATCGATTGATTTTGGCGAATATTTAAGAAATGGAAATTTTTTTTAAATTTTACAATATACAAAGTCGAGGTCAAATAGATATTAACAATGTAAAAAAAAAAAAACAGTTGCCCTAAGCGACCTCACTCGAGCTATTTATAATGTGTACCATTGACTTACAATAAGTTCAAAGTCATGAAAAGGTTAAAATCAGGACATTGTGAATAACGAAATAATTTATAAGTAAAAATATACAGTGTATGTTCTTAAAATAAACTTGTATGGAAAAATATATGGAAAAATATTGTTTATTGATTGTTTTATTGTTTTTTTCTATGAGTATTGATTCAATTTGTAACCTTGGTTTTTTTTTCAATTGGTGAATTTTTAAGGAGGCTTTGGCTATAAAATAAATGTCTTAAAACTTTGAAATTTATGTTAATTATTTTCTAAAAAAATAATCCTTAAACTTTTGATACTGTTTTTTAAGGAAAAAGAAAAGAAAAAAGTATTTAATGTTTAATTTTGAAACACGAATCTTATGGAATGTAGCGATTCCTATTTTACCAGTGATCATTTTAATGCATAAAAAAAAGAAATATAATCTCAAAAAATTAATTATAAGTGAAACGTAATATTTTCATTGATAACAAAAAATAATTAAACTATATTGATAAAAAATTACAGGCTATTGGACAACTTGTCCCATAGGCCAACTCGCCTCAAACTAAATTTCTGTGTGGAAAGTAATTCGTTGATATTAAAAAAAATTATATCATATTTTTAATGTATATTATATGTTTATTGATATATGAGATAAGATACATATGCAGAAAAATTCAGTAATGTGAAACATCTTAATATTTTACAGCTTAAAACATTACAAATAAAAAGATCAAAAAGAGAAATCAGTACAAGCACCAAAGTCGATTAAAGTGAATATTACAATGATAAACAAGAAAACATTTCTATTTTTAAATTGAAAAAAGTTGCAAAAACTTGCGTTTAAAATAGTTTAAATCATTCCGATAAATATATACAAATTTCTCGATAAGAAAAGTAATTGTAGATATTAGATAACCAACAAATAATATAATGATTAGTTGTAGTGAAAAGATGTTTATAGTATCTTTTTTATTTTCGTCATTATTAAGAATGATTTTTTTAAACTCTTTAGCATGTCTAAACGATTTTAATATCCCAGATTGTTCTATACGTTGAAAAATTCGTTGCAATTTTTTATGATATGGAAATGCTTTTTCAACTATATGAGCTGATCTATCATAAAAGAATTGTGGTTTAGCTACCATCATTACTGGTTTACCATTTGAATATAAGTAATTATTTGCATTTATTATTGCATACTGATTAGTAACCAAACAACCGCAATAAACGTTTTTTGATAATAAATCTAAGCATTGATGACTATCTGCAACAACTTCTAATTGATCTTTAATAATATCTGTGTTATTATTTTCACTCTCGATCATTTTTTTTTTAAATGTTGGAATGATATACAGTTTTATACCAGCTTTATCAATATCTTCAATCGTTTCAAGAGAAATTTCTTCTTGCTTCAGCTCAGTTTCCGTAAAAATTGAATAAAAATAAACAGAATATTGAAATGATATGAATAAGATAAAAGAAATCCAAATTTTATCCAATAGATTTCGTTGATTATTGATGTTTGATGGAATTCCAAAAAGTAATCTCAACACATAAAATATCTTAAACTTTTTTTTACTTATCTTGAAATAGTTTATTATTGCAGTGAACAATGTAACAATAAGTGGATAAATAATTAAGTATATAATTATTTCTCTCGAAAAATACAAACGATTTTGTGATCTGATCGGAACAAGGGCCATAATACAATCATAATCTTGTCGAGGATCTAAAATTAGTGAATTCAAAGCATGCGATGTTCCATAGTACCGTAATATTACTGACCATGTAATCGGACATAAATTGAATTTACCATTTGATAAGTTTGTCGTATAGTATTCAAAATAGTCAGTGTAAGATTTGTGAGTAGCATTAAAAATATCGAATTGAAATGAAAAATTCATTCCTTCCAAAGCCAAAAACAAAAGAGGATATTCTAATTTTAAAAAATCAATGTTGACATTTTTATTTTCATCAAATTTTATCATTCTAAACGGAGGTTTCTCAATTAAAGATATATTTAATGGATATGCATGGACATTTTGCAATTTGTCAGGAAAAATATTTGTATTTGAATCGAAAATACTTTGGTTAAATATTTTTGTGAATGGATTGTAAAAATGAAGATAAACTTTAACTTTTTGATCGAGAAGTGCAAGGGATGAAAATAGTTGAAGTTTTTCTTCGTTGCCACTTAATCTAACTTCCAAAATAGAAAAATCTAAGAATTTTTGTGACCAAGCTAAATTTAAAATTTCATTAAAAGCTTCGGTAACATTAGTTTTCGTAAAAGGTATCAGCAGACATCGAGGTCGAGGTGATGTCGGTGATAATTCAATAATAAAATTTAGATATTCTTGCATTTGATTATTGCTCTGATTAATATAAACATTTTCATCAAATTCAACATCTAAAATTAAGAAAATTGAATCTTCATTTGATCTATTAGCCAAAATTGATTGTTGATCGACAGTGTTTACGATATCCAAAGAAATAATAGGGATTTCTCGAAATGTCCGATAAATGTTTTCTTCTAAGCTACTTTTATTACCATTTTCTTCATTTTCCAAAATTACAATTTGTTTTAATCGAGGATCTTGATTTAACCACTTTGAAATTGAAACTAATGATTGATCTAACGTTGCACTTAACGTAGTTTTCCAAAGTATAATGAACAACAAAATTTTACACGATAGTAACATATTTTTGTGTAATTATTTTTTATGATTGCTTCATTATTTAGTGCATTTATAGCAAACTATTAATATAATTTATTTTTTAAATTAAAGACAAGTTTTATCAGAATCTGTTTGCAAAAAAGTTTTTTTTAGCAATTTAAATCTTTTAACAGCAAAAACTTTTGAATTTGTGCAAATATTATACAGTTTATCAACAGAGACAAAAAAATGTTTTTTACTTATACGTCGTCAAGACTGAACTGAAGAGAAAACCTACACGTCAGGTCGTCGTGAACGATATTTAATTTTTTTAAAATACCTAAGAATCACATTAGTATATGAAAAGCTGCATAAAAAATGGCAATTTCGTAGTGGGTGCACATGATTTTACTAAGTATTGACGTCATGCACAAAATTTTGCTATTAAGCTTTTAGAACATTAAAAAACGTAGTTATTTCTTTAAAAGAATAAAAATAGATTTATAAGTGCATTATGTTACTATTCCAATTTAAAATATTGGAAAATACAACACCATTAATATAGTTGCATTATATAGGAAATAAACTGGAAGTAACTATTTTATAGTAAGGGCACAAAGTAAAAATTTTTCACGTGTGTAGTGATCAGCTTCAGACGAGTTGTAGGCGAACCCAATGACGATTGGTAATGCATTGATCCCATGTCGGCGAAGTCAAGGACAAGTTCGGAATAAAAGAATAGCGTGTGCTTAAGTTACGAACGCTATTTTTTGCAACGAGTGAGCAAAATTTATCTTTATATTAGTTTGAGTTAAGTAAAAATAAAGTATATGCAGAGTCTAGTTAATTTTATTTTTGCAGAAAACTCTAGAAAGTGTGTGATGAAAATTTTATATTATGTTTTTATTATATTAAAAATGATGTACAATTCATTAGGTTTGCAAATGGAAATGGATGTCCTTTCGTGTTACTTAAGTATAATTTGAAAAATTTTATAAAAAGTACCCGCTTTCCATAGCCTTACTTGATTTATTTACAGTTTGAACTATTGACTTTCAACAAGTTCAAAGTCATGGAAAAGTCAAAAAGAGAACATTGCGAATGAAGAAATAATTAATGAGCAACAATATTCAGTATACTAAAATAACTATGGAAAAATTCTGCTCATAAATCAATACATTGATTTTTTTTTAAAAGAATTTACTTACTTACAATGATCTTGTTTTGATTTTATTTTTTATAGATTGATATTTAATAAAAAGAAAAAATGAAATTTATTTGATTTTTCTTCAGAACTAATATAATACGTAGATAGTGTAATTTTGTAATGTATGATAAATGTGGATTCAATTATTATAAAATATAAAAAAATAAAATTATTGAAATTGAAAAATATAACACAAAAAAATATAAAACTCTGTTGATATTCTGTAATAAAAAAGATGATCTGGCATTTGAAACCAATTTTGATTTTTATAGACAACAGATGCTCTTTCTTCAGTAAATTTTACAGCAGCACTATAAATTACTTTAATGATTTTTTTCTTTTTTTTTTCTTTTCGTCGTCAAGCAAAAAAATGAATCAAGAAGCCACTAATCATACTGATAGGTATTAAAAACTTACTATTAAAAACAGTAGGCTTATTATTAAAAACAATAGCACGTGAGCTTTATATGGAGTTCCAAAGCTGTAAAATGCTGCAAAACTGTCTCACTCACTTATCTCTCTTTCTTATTTTAAAGTTAATTGGATATTTTTATGAAACGAGCAAGAATAGATGATTTTTATGATTATTTGACAGATACAGAAATAAATTAACAATTCAAAATTTTTTTCACACCAATTTATTAACTCTTTAATTAATACAATTTTATGTGATAACAACAATTTTATATCTTGTGACAAAGGATTTTTAATAAGTGATTTAAAATTAGAATAATATTTAGTACTGCAAATAATGTTTATATTATCAGGATATAAACTATTCATCAAAAAACATTGCTATATATCATATGCTTAAATAAGACATAAATTAATTTTTTAATAACAACGTTGCGTAATTAATATACGTGAGAATACAATTTTACATAACTTTATATTTACTTAGTGCGACAATCTTGTGTTGTTGATACAATACCATGGTAATATAATGATCAATATGAAACATATCAGTGATCTAAAACATTCGCAAATTGAACATTATCTTAACTTTCACTCGCCACACAATATTTTTAGAGACGCAAACGATATACTACATCTAAAAAGTTTTGGTATGTAAATTTCACGCAAAATGCAATCAGAAAAATCTGAAAAATTGTGGGATGTTTTTAAAACATTTTACTCTATACTAGAATATATTTTTATAAGATTAATAGTAAAATAAATTTATTTTAACATTGTATATAGCAATCCATTTTAAAATTTTTACGTGGAAAAAAAGAAACAGTAAACGCCAATAAGAGTTAAATTAAGGATATTCATCCAGCACGACTAAAAGTGAATATTACAGCAACAAACAAACATACAATTTTTTTAATTAAATTTCAAACGTCTTGAAAACTAGCATGTGTGTGAATGAAAAAATTTTAATTATTTCACTTAAAATATACAAATCTCTCAATCAAAAAAATTACTGTAGATATAAAATAACCTACAAATAATATAACGATTATTTGAAGTGAAAAGATTTTCATAGGAACATTTTGATCCTTCACAGTAGAAACAACAATTTTTCTTAATTTCTTATTGTGCCAATGCGATTTTAATATTCCAGATTGTTCTATACGTTGAAAAATTCGTTGCAATTTTTTATGATATGGAAATGCTTTTTCAACTATAAGAGCTGATCTTTCATAAAAGAATTGTGGTTTTGCTATCTTCATAATAGGTTTTCCTTTAGAATTAACGTAATTGTTGGCAAAAACTGTTGCGATTTGATTAGGAAGTAAACAACCACAGAAAACATCATTTGACAAAAGATCAACGCATTTGTGAGAATCATCAATAATCTTCATTTGATTATTAATTAATTCTATGTTCTTATTTTTAATGGTAACTAATTTTTGATAAAATACAGGAACGACATACAATTTCATACCGGATTTCTGAATATCTTCAGCCGTTTGGAAGGAAATTTCTTCTTGCTTTAGCTCAGTTTCCGTAAAAATTGAATAAAAATAAACAGAATATTGAATGGATATAAAGATGACACAGGATATCCAAATTTTATCCAATACATTTCGATGATTATTAATATTTGATGGAATTCCAAAAAGTAATCTCAACACGTAGAATATCTTAAATTTCTTTGTACTTTTCTTGAAATAATTTATTATTGCTGTAAACAATGTGACAATAAGTGGATAAATAATTAAGTATACTATTATTTCTCTTGGAAAATATAAACGATTTTGTGATCTGATTGGAACAAGGGCACTAATATAATCATAATCCTGTCTAGGATCCAAAACCATTGAATTCAAAGTATATGGTGTTCCATAGTACCGTAATATTATTGACCATGAAATTGGAGATAAGTTGACTTTACCATTTCATAGGTTTGTCATGAAGTATTCAAAATAGTCAGAGTAAGATTTGCGAGTGGCATTATAAATATCAAATTCAAATGTAAAATTCATTTCTTCCAAAGCCAAAAACAAAAGAGGAAAATCTAGTTTTAAAATATTCATATCAACATTCTCACGTGAATCAAATTTCACTAATTTAAAAGGAGGTTTGTGCATTAGAGATATTTTCAACGGATATGCATGGACATTTTGTAATTTGTCAGGAAAAATATTTGTACTTGAATCGAAAATACTTTGGTTAAATATTTTTGTGAATGGGTTATAAAAATGATGATAAACTTCAACTTTTTGATCGAGAGGTGGAACTGTTAAAAATAGTTGATGTTTTTCCTCGTTGTCGTTTAGTCTAACTTCCAAAATAGAAAAATCTAAGAATTTTTGTGACCAAGCTAAATTTAAAATTTCATAGTGGACCTCAGTAACATTAGTTTTCGTAAAAGATATTAGCAGACATCGAGGTCGAGGTGATGTCGGTGATAAGCCACTGATAAAATTTAGATATCCTTGCATTTGATTATTGCTTTGATTAATATAAACATCTTTATCAAATTTATCATCTAATATTAAGAAAATAGAATCTTCATTTGATCTATTAGCCAAAATTGATTGTTGATTTGTGTTTAAAATATCTAAAGTTGTAATTGGAGTTTCTTTAAAGGCTTGATAAATTTTGTTTTCTAAGATAATGTTAATATTTTTTTGGTTTTTTAAATGCACAATCTGTTTTAATCGAGGATCTTGATTTAACGACTTTGAAATTGTGATTAATGATTGATCCAAGGTTGTACAGAATGTATTTTTCCAAAGTATAATAAACAACAAAATCTTACGTAAAAGTAACATATTCTATAAATTGTTACAATTATGATAACAAGCAATTCTCTATTTTTTTTATTTTTATATTTAGCGTATTTTTAGCGAATACTCAACATATTTATCGTCAAAAAATCGTATCAAATTTAATTGCTTGCATTTGACAAAAAAAAAACTACATAAAATTGAATAATTTTGCTAAAAATTAGCTGTTAGTTCAAAAAATATGTTTTCTCGTGTCTTTTATATTTTAATGATAATATTAACTTTAGATTTTTTCACAGTGAGAGTTTAGCCTAGCAATAGTTTTCAAAAGATACTCTTTACTAACTTGTCGTCAGGACTACACTAAAGAAAAAAACTGACAGCGCAAGTTAATATATTTGAAATTCCGAAATAACAATGAAGCGAGTTCGCATGCTCTATTCAATATTGCATAAAAATTACAATCGCGTAATGGATATACATTTTTTTCAATAAGAAGTACGATCACTCACATATGTAAAACTTTATGTGTATATAACTGAGTCAATTTGAAAAATTGAAATTTGACTTTCAAAATGTTTAAAAAAACTTATCTGTTATTTTGAAAAAATTGTGAATATGTTTAAAATTTTATTTTGAAAAAATAAAAAATGTGTTAAATATGTAAATAAGCTTTGGTGAAATGGCATTTAATTTAATGATAACAAAATAATAATGACGTTTCAATAAAATAATAATTCAATATTTCGTGCGCAAAGTACATTCCACTTTTTTTATTCTATAAATTAAATCTTCAAATCAATTCAAATTTTTCAACGATTCTTAGGGAACAAAAAAAATTATATATTTTAAGCTGTTTCATTTATGTGTTCGAGATTTTCGTATTATAATGTATCATTATTTCAGTTAGGAAAGCTAAAATTGATACTGCAAAACCCACGAATAATAGCAGAATTAATTGCCATAGAAATACATTTTTGGTAACATCTTGTTTATTTTCAGAATTAATAACGACTTTTGGAACTTTTTCTTTTAACCAAAATGAATGTCTTATTCCAGATTCAAAGATATATTGAAGAGTTTTTTGAAATTTGTTAAAATATGAAAATCCCTTCTCTACCATTATAATTGATTTGTCATTGGCAAAAGTAGACTTTGCAATTTTTAGAACGGGATTATTTTTTGGACTTGTATATTTTTGAATAGCTAATTTTGCAGTATAAGATGTCATTAAACATACGCAATCGAAACTGTTAGTCATCATTTTCAAACACATATCTGTATCATTAATAAGACTGTATTTATTGTTTACAGTTTGCAAATGCTTATATTCATTTTTGAATACTTTTTCAAAAATATTGTATACATATACTTTCATTTGAGATTTATCAATATCTTCGAATGTTTCGTAAGGAATTTCTATCTCTTCAAATTCAGTTTCCGTAAAAACTGAATAAAAGCGTGTAGAGTAAAACAGTGATATTAACATAACGATGGCTATCAATATTTTTTCTGATAAACTTTTATGAGAAATTCGTGCAGGTATTCCAAAAAGTATTTTTAACATAAGAAATAAATTTAATTTTTCTCGACGAAACTTGAAACGATTTAAAATTATAACGTATAATGTTACGATAATCGGATAGATTAAAAAATAAATCAATATTTCTGTTGGAAAACGTATTATATTTTGTTTTCGTATAGGTACGAGAGCTACACCATCATCAAAACTCTCTCTTGGATCTAACGTTAAACCATATGATGAACGATCTATACCATAAAACCGACTCATTGACCATAAAGTAGTACCAAAACTAATTTCATTATTAAGCAACTTTTTCATCGTGTATTCAAAATAATCAGTCACAGTTTTTTTAGAGCCATCAAAAATATCATATTGCAATGAAAAATTTAATTTTTGCGCAGCTACAAATATTGCAGGATATTGTGTTTTTAAAAGATTTATTTCAATATTTCCGTTTTTATCATATTCAACAGCTTTACGACGACCAGGCTTATCAAAGACGGATATGGTTAAAGGATATCCATTGATGTTGTGCAATTTATCGGGAAACATTGTCGAATTAAAATTAAAAACTTTCTTTTCGGATACATTTGTAAAAGGATTATAGTCGTGAATAAAAGGTTCAAAATTTTTACCAAGCTGTCGAGATGTAAAAAAATATTCGTTGCTTTCATTGCTTAAATTTTGCTTAACTTCAATAATCGAAAAATCAATAAATTTTTTTGCCCAAGAGTATCTCAAAATTTTCTCAATGTTTATGTCTATATGATTTTGAGTAAATAACGTTACCAAACATTGAGGTCGTACTGATGCAGGTGATAATTCAACAATAAAATCAATGTAATTATAAATTTGAGAAATACTTTTGTTGATGCTTACGATGTCATTACCCAATTCATATTGCCAAATCCAATAAAGTGAACTTTCTGGACTGATATTGGTATATTCTGATTTATTGAAGCTCTTATTCATATCCAAAAACATTACAGGAGTACTGGGTTGTAAACTGTGATAAACGTCATTTACTTCCGTATCATTCTTTAAAATTATTATTTGTTTTTTATTAAATTTTTCAATAACTTGTTTAGTGGTTGTTTCCAAAGATAAATCTGATTGTAAACTTTTTGCACAATCAAAAAATAAAATAAAAGCCAAGATTTTGTAAAGAATCAACATTTTTTGCTTGGATATTGACGTACACGTCTTTGCTCTTTACTGTCACAGAAACAACTGAAAACAAATATATTGAGAATCAAAAGTCTAAATCTGTTTAGTTTTACAATGTTCAAGCGAAGTTTATGTACAAGTTTATTCTAATAAATACTTGGGTTAAAAATTATTTCCCTTTTTTTTTTTAAATTACAACTCTAAAAATAAAAACATGAACTTTTGACACGGTTAGTTGTTTTAAAAATCGACGTGTTATATGGCCTTGAAAATATTTTTAAACTTCGACTACCTATACTACATATTGTTTAAATTTTTATTATGCATATATGACGTATAGTCCATTGAAAAGTAGTCGAACCTAAGCATTACAAGAGAACATCTTATACATATACAGCTTATTGTTATAGACCAAGCCCTAGAGAGATCAGGCGTTGAAGGACGTACATCATGATCGTTTCCGTAAGGCGCGGTTGGCCCAAGTGTAGGAGGAAGGCAAACAAGGAAAGAGTAAAATAGAAGGACGAGGTGTATAGGTGCGATAGCGTTATCGCGCGCTCTTATCGGCTTGTCGGTCTCCGTCCCTCGCGCGAGTCACTATACAGAAGCGAACCCTCGCTATATACGGTGATTGATAGAGCTCGGGCTTTCACAATAATTACCCCCCTCACCGCCCCCCGACTGCCGCTCTCTTCTGATTAGCCGTAATTGACCGGCTATCCGCGGCACTTGTGCTTTGCAGGCGCTCCTCGTGTGGGCCTTGCTTAATCAGGGCGATTGCTCGGGTTCCGCTCGACCCTTCCCACTCTTTTTCTTCATTTTATTCAATATCACCAGATGATAAAGAAGGCAAAAGAAGTATGGGCGCATAATTGCACTTTGTTGATGGGTGTGCTGTGCGCGCACAAGGACACCTCTTTGAGCTCTTTATTCGATTATTTATCGATGGACGCGGTGACCGTTTCATTGACAGAGACTTGATAAAGTGCAGGGATGCTTGCGCTACTAAAATACTTTTTTTTTTTTTTGTTAAGATTATTTTCATGATCAAAGAGGTTGATAGACTGATATGGTGAAAGATATGGGGATCGAATAAATATAGCTTCATCGTGGCTAGTTATTACTAAATTAATTACTTACAAAATAGGTTTTGTAATCGTTAATAATTTTTTTGTCTTTTTTTGGAACGAGATTACTTGTGCAGTTATTTTTTTAAATTTAATTTAATGTTAAACACATTGGCCATGCAAAACTCTGAAGTTCAGAAATGTTCACTTTAGAAATGAGATCGATTTTTTAATTTTTGTCGACTAAAAAATCACATTTACGATTCAGGAAAGTTTGAATTTTTTTTACAAACTTACTGTGAGTGCATTTATAAATTGTTTGTTGAGATTAAGAAAGCTAAAAAAAATTTTATTTTTAATTTAATTACTTCTATCATTCAGTAGTAAAATAATTTAATTTAGGATGAGTGATTTTTTATCAAAACTATAACGAGAAAAATAACGTTGGCTTCAGAAAGTCTATATTTAACGCAGCTATTGCAATATTGTCAAATTATAGCCAATTTGACAACTAGCACCAGAAATTTAAAAACTTCTCTTGGGTTTGAATCCGGTTGTCACAAAAAAAAGATGTTATCGAAATAATGATTGGAAAAACAGCAAAATTTACATACATCAAAAACAAATTGTTGCATATAAATTTGACAAATTAAAAGAGATAAATTTATTTAACAATTAATATCTGAACATCAAAAAGCTTTTAATTCTTGAATTATTATTAATTTTTTTCGACTACGACCTTACTATTATTTATTAAAAATCCTTTAAAATCCGAAGCAAAGCGTTAGCAAAAAACAATTAAAATCACACAATCAAAATAATCTGAAGAAGATAATTTAATTAATCAATAAAGTGATAACAACCGAATAACAGGCAATTATAAATAATTTTAGCAGTAGCAGCACAAAAAAGAAGACGACCACGAGCTTTCAAAACGATTGTCATCGCGTTTATTGTGATTCCCTTGGCCCTTCTTCCACTGCAGTAGCAACAGCAGCAGCAGTCATAGTAAAGAATAAAAAAAAGAGGAGGGAATGGAATGAAAAGGAAAAAAAAGCAAAAGAAAGCGACTGGAAGAGGCCGCGAAGTCGTCGTCGTCGTTGGGCGCGCGCCACGTATATTGGCTTGGACTGGAGGAGAAAAAAAGGAGGGGGGAGAAGGAATAGAGGATGAGAGAAACGAGAAAGAAAGCTCTGCTTGGAGGGAAGAAGCCCGGGAGCCTTTTGCATTTCACACCAGCAATTCCGTCGGGTAATGGGACGAGTTCCAGTAATATTCTTCAGCTGCAGCAGTAGCAGCAGCATAGTAGCTGTTGCAGCAGCAGCAGCAGTAGTAGGAGCAGTCGGTTTCTTCGGTCCCTTTGCGCTTTTCTATTTTTATATCATTCTCCACAAATAATAGCCCGCGCGACATTTCCATTTTCCATATGCGCGACTCCTTCTCTCCCTATACTCCTTTTTCTTCAACTTTTTTTTCCTTTTCCATACTGCCTATTTTGTTCAACTTGCGCGCGTGTCTACCATACCGATCTCTCTCTCTCTCTCACTCTCTTTATGCTTATTTCCATTTATTATGGTAACCAAGAGAGCGCGTGGCAGATGATAAAAATCACTTTCAGCTCTGCCTAGACGTCTTTTATTTGATTGTGCTTATATTGGTTGTGATAAAAATGCCCCTCCCCCCCCCTGAATTTTCATCTCCAATCTTCTCCTTCTCCTCCTCTCTTTGCTCTCTAAAAATGCATCGCAAATTATACAGGTTGCCCTCGTAAAAGCGTTAAGAGCGCAACCAGATTCTTGTATGTATACACTGTGAATATACGATAAAAATTTCAGCGATAATTTAATGAAATAATAAACGCGTGAGTGCGCGCGTTATAACAATTGCATAGTATAAAAAAACTTCCTATTTTTGTCCATTGCTGCAAAAATATAGGTACAATAGGCCAAAGCTTATATTTCACACTGATTTTAGTTTTACGTAACTGATGACAAAATTACGTCTCATTAAAATACATACATACCTATATTAAAACACAAATAATATCAAAGCCAAATGAAAACTTTTTATCGCTACCTCATAACAATCCTTATCAAGTATACCAATACGTCCAAGGTATTAAAAAATAACGAGTCTCGCAACTCTTTAACTTCGATGCAATTTCGATGCGTAATAATGGAAAAAAAAGAAAATACAATAATCCTCACGTATACGGCATTTTTCGATTTCAATCATATAAGGAAAGAAAAAACAAGCGGAGAAAATAAGAGAAGAGAAAAAGAGAGGTGACTGTAGAGAGCAGAAATGGAAATGTGCATTCTCGCCGCGTATGTATAACGTCTTTGCGTAGCCAGAACTCGCCGTTGAAAATTCCATAATACTCGACCATTCTCTCTTCTCCTTCTACATGACTCGCACCCACAACTCGACGATTGATTTTCCAAGCGCTTCGTGTATATGCGTACATAGCCTGCCTCGCAAAACTTTTCATTCTCGCAAACCTAAAAGTTTTCCTTTGGCTCATCGTTTCGCTATATACCAGACACCCCTTGTTCACCCTCAAACTTCTTTTTTTCGTCTTTCTCTTATTCCCTTTTCTTTTTTCTTAATACAATCTTGTGTCTCTCGACAATGGGCAGAAGTATACGAAAAGCTCACGCAAAAATTCTGGATCAAATATACAAAACGAGATGTATCCTTCTAAGCGAAAGAGAGAAAGAGAATAAGACATGCGTAAAGAGATATTAGGATCCAGCTCCAGCACACGAAAAGCCCATCAGCTTCAGACTCGTAAATTTTCGCGCAGAAGCTGATGCTGAAATTCTCTTTCTCTTTCTGCCACTTTCCCCTTCTTTTTTTCTGGTTTTCCGGTCTCTCCTTTGTCTTACCTCGCCACATCGCACTACTTTTTTCTATACGGGACTGGTTCAACCTCGCTTGTCACCTTCATCGGTGGTATATCTCGTCCTAGCCCCCCTTATCCATCTACAAAGTACCAACGTATTATAGGAAAGAGGAGCGCGTACATCTATATAAATGTGCGTGGATCTCCGGTAAGACTGAGATTTTTTTTTTTTTTGTCTCTGCGCATCGGACCTCATTTCGTGACAAACGTCTTTTACTGCATAATAGACGACTTAAAAGCATTTTTAGATTTTTCTTTTTTCGGCTGTATGACTTATGTATGGATGATAAGTACAAATGGAATGAGAGATATATGGTGCTTATTATGCTTGAAGTGTAATAAATTAGTTTGGTTGGTATCAAATTGATACTAGCGTATATGGCTACGACAAAATATCTCCTTTACTTATATATAATTCATGAAATAAATTTTTCTAGTTTTTTATTTTTATTTTTGATTGTAAAAGCTTATTAACTGTAAAAAAATAAAAAAGGTGTATTAAAATATTTTCAGTGATTTCAAAAATACCTAACAGAATATTAAAAAAAAAAAAATAAAAATGTGTGCTAATGTCATGACCTTTACCTGCATACGAACTATATACATATTGAAAGTAATTAGCAGAATGAAAGTAAAAAAAAATGATATGGTATTATTTTCTATCGATTATTGTACTCCAGCACAATAGATAGGATTGGCTTGGTCTAACAAAAAAAGGTTAAAATAGTTGACGTTAGCAGTTCCCATCATCACTAAGTATATTGCTTATATTTTTCTATCACAGATAATAACTGATTTTTAAGAATAAAGAACTGTGCAATAATCATTTTTTTTTTTTTTGACAAAAAAAAATAAGTAAATAAATAAAATTATGTTTGAAAAAATAATTAATATTCATCAAATTAATAACATTATTTCAATTTTTTTTTAATTGAACATATTATATGTGAAGTTCAAAATGATTATCTAGAAGTTATATCCGACGCAATCACATCTTATCAAAGTAATCACAGCATAATTGTACTCAAACAGAATTTTGATACTTCTTTGTTAAGTCAAAAAGTATTTGAAACAGCACCAGTATTTATATTCAACATTAATTCACCTGAAAATATAACTAATGCATTGTCAATTAATACTCTAGCACCTAAAATATCAAGTTCGTCTGTTTTATTTGTTATTCTTATCGATGATAATAGCATCAAAACATTTCACAAGCTTTTGATTAATGTTAAAAATTGGTTTTTACATACTAGTTTACCAAAGTGTTTACTACTATGCTTTGATTTAAATGATGTTGATCTAATTAAAAAATTATTAAATATGGCTTGGGCAACACGTTTTTTAGATGTTTCAATTCTACATATTTACAATAATCAATCTATTCTTCACAATTACAATCCATTTACCAAAACATTTTTCCAAGCTTCATTTAACAGTACATTAAATCTATTTCCTGACAAATTGATTGATGTGCATGGATATCCATTAAAAACTATTGGTTTTAATTGCAAGCCACTGATTCAACAAGATGATGCAGGGACCTATGGTACACATTTTAACTTTTTGGTAGTGACAGCAAATAAATTGAATTTTTCATTTAATGTGGTAGATGCCACTGATCGTAACATTCTCGCATCTTTGGATAAGACTATCTTATGGCTTAAACAAGAAATAATAAATATATCACCTATACAAATGGAACTTGACGTTTTGAGAAGTCACAATTTAACATTTGGCAAAGTACTGAATTACTACGAATACAGACTGTTTGCGCCAATTATCCAAAAGTCAAAGATGAAAATACCAAGTGAAATTTATACTTTTATATTTATAATTTTTTTTATTATGTTTTCTTATAACGTATCTTCTCGTCTATTAAAATTTGGTGTTAATCAATGGAGTATCATTAATATATTTCGTATTTTACTGGGGTTAGGAGCTCCTAGGCAACCGAAAAGAACATCTGAGAGAATCATGTTTTTTAGTTTAGTATTTTTATCAATCATGTACACTATGGATTCATTTTCTTTATTGGTAGAAATAAATCTAGACGTTAAAGAGATACCGTTTGATAGTCTAGAGGAAGCTTGCAAATCGGGATTGCCATTGGTTATGGACAAATATATTTATGATGATTTATATAAGGAAAAAAGAAGTGGAATTATAGAAAATATGAAAAGTAACGTTATAAGAGCAACTACATCCGATTATGATAAGCGAGTAATGAAAAAAAGGGATGTGATTGGTTTTATACACGATTTTTCAATTGAATACATTATTGCTAAATATGTTGATCCTGAAAATCCAACAGCAAAATTGTCAAAAGCATCTGTTCAAGGTTATCATAATGCATTTGCCTTTGAGCGCAATTCACCTTTTATTGAAAAATTTGATAAGATTGGCCAAAGGATAATAGAAGCTGGTTTACCAAAGTTATGGAAAACTCGAATTTATGATAAGTTACGACGTAATCAAACATTAACCTATACTGCTGCAAAAAGTTTACAACAATTTTTTTCAAGTATCTCATCAAGATGGATACTCATTTACTTAAGCATATGCTTTTCATTATCCTTTTTGGTTTTTTTAATAGAAATAATAGTATACAATGTTACTAAAACGAAGTTTTCCCGAAGATGCCCTAAAAATAAGTGGATGTGAAGTTGAGTTATCTTTTAATATATTGGCTTTGTTAATTGTGTAATTCGTGTACAATTGCTATTGACCTTCCGCGACATCCTATAGGCCCAGTCGCGGGGATACCCTTACCGCCCATGTGTGAGGGTATTGCCCATCCTATAATCCTATTATTTTTTATCCTACCTTGGGGGGGGGGGGAGGGAAGCCACTCCGCTTTCGCCCAGGATAAGACCTGTGAGCCGGGGAAAACTCAGAAGGAGAAAACCCGACCCGGAATGACCCGGTGTATTGCCTGAGTTGTCTTGGACGCCCAGCCCGAACTCCTGCACACCTCCCGCTCACGTTGTTATGGCAGAAAAAAGCCAACTAACCGATCCCCAAAGTCACAAAGGCGAGATTGGATCGGAGGTCACCCATCCAAGTACCAACCGCTCACAATATATAATGCATTTGCTTTTGAGCGCAATTCACCTTTTATTGAAAAATTAAATAAAATTGGACAAAGAATAATAGAAGCTGGTTTACCAAAATTATGGAAAACTCGAATTTATGATAAGTTACATCGTAATCAAACAGTAAGCTATACTGCTGCAAAAAGCTTACAACAATTTTTGTCAAGTATCTCATCAAGATGGATACTCATGTACATGGGTATATGCTTTCTTTTATCATTTTTTATCTTTACAATGGAAGTAGTAGCATATAAAATAACTAAATCAAAGTTTTCTTTAAAATGTTCTAAAAATAAGTGGGTGTAATAATTGATTAAATTAAATATTCGTATTTTTAATTGGTAATAAATAGGATTTTCATCAGAAATAAAATTATAATTACAACACAAGTATAGACAATTAATTGTTATATTAAAATACAATTTTTACTTTTTTTTTTTATAAAACTCGTGTGTCACGACCTTGACCTGCTCACTAACTGCTGGAAATAATTAGCAAAATGAAAGTAAAAAAAATTGTATGGTATTATTTTTCTTCGATTTTTAAAATGTCTGCACAAAATAGGCTTGCTTTACACCCGCAAAAAAAGTTAAATCAGTTGATGCTAGGACATTTTGACGTCCGTACGTATTGTACAAAAACAAGAATTGTGTGAAATCTTATAGACTTGAAATGCTATTTATTTTTAATTAAAAGAAAATTATAAAATATTATTAAAATATGATTAACGACATTATAAAAAAAAGTTTCTTTACTTTTTCTCTGTTACTTCTATTTAAGACCATTTTATGTGATACTGAAAATAATCATCTCAATCTTATATCCAACGCTATTACATCTTATCAAAATAATCATAGTATTATTATATTTAAACAAGATATTGATACTTGTCCAGTGAATTTAATAGAACAAAAAGTGTTTGAGACTGCTCCAGTGTTTATATTCAACATTAATTCATCTGATAACGCAGCTAATGTTTTTGAAGCTTCGTCGTTGATATCAACATCACCTATAATAATATCAAGTTTGTCAACTTTATTCGTTGCAATAATTTATGAATACAGCATTAGAATAGTTAACAGTCTGTTAACTAAAATTAACGATGAATTTTCGAGCACCAGTTCACCAAAGTGTTTAATACTTTTAATTGATAAGGTCGATATAAAAACGATTGAAAAAATATTATTAACATCTTGGGCTAAAGGTTTTTTAGATATATCAATTTTACATGTTTTTAACAATCAAACTACACTTCACAATTATAATCCATTTACCAAAACATTTTTTCGAGCTCCATTCAAAAATGAATTTAATCTATTTCCTGATAAACTAATTAATATGCATGAGTATCCATTGAAAACTATTGGTTTTAATTATAAGCCAATCATGCAACATAATTCGATAGAAACTTATGGTACACACTTTAATTTTTTGGTTGTTGCAGCAGATAAATTAAATTTTTCGCTCAAGGTAGTAGATGCTTCTGATTCTGATATTATAAAATCTTACGGTGAAATAATATCATTACTTGAAAAAGAAATAATAAACGTATCGCCTATTCAAATGGATCTATGTGATTTACTAAATTACAATTTAACTTTCGGCAAAATTTTGGGTTTCTATGAGTATAGACTATTCGTTCCAGTTATATGGAAATCAAAAATGAAAATACCGAGTGAAATTTATACTTTTATAATTATGATTTTTATTATTATGTTTTGTTACAACGTATCTTCTCGACTATTGAAATTTGACTTAAATCAATGGAGTATTATAAATACATTTCGTATTTTGCTAGGATTGAGTTGTCCTAAACAACCAAGAAAAACATCTGAGAGAATCATGTTTTTCAGTCTAGTTTTATTATCTATAATTTATGCTATGGACTCATTTTCTTTATTGGTAGAAATAAATCTAGACGTTGAAGAGATTCCCTTGGATAGTCTAGAAGAAGCTTACAAATCGGGTTTGCCAGTGGTTATGGACCAATACGTTTACGATAATTTACACAAGGAAAAAAGAATTGGAATTATGGAAACAATTAAAAGAAGAGCTAGAAAAGCAACTAAAACTGGTTCTGAGAAACAAGTGTTCCAAACAGGGAATATAATTGATGTGTTACCAAATTTTTCAATTGAATATATAATTGCTAAGTACGTAAATTTAGAAAATCCAACAGCCAAATTGTCTAAAGCATCTTTACTATCTGAACACACTGCATTTGCTTTTAAACGCAATTCACCTTTTATTGAAAAATTCAATAAAATTGGACAAAAAATCTTAGAGGCTGGTTTGCCAAAGTTATGGAAAACTCGAATTTATGATCAATTACGACGAAATCAAACTACAAATCGCAGTACTGCTAAGACACTACAGCAATTTTTGTCAAGCATTTCATCTAAATGGATACTTATTTACATAGCCATATGCTCCTCTTTATCATTTTTGGTTTTTATAATAGAAATCGTAATATATAACATAACAAAAGTAAAATTTTACTTAAAACGCCCTAAAAATAAGTGGGTATAAAGTTTGACATATCTTATCTTGAACCTCACTGATTGTTTTTTAGTTTTGCACGACTGTATTAATATAGGTACTCGTTTGTAGAATTCTTTGAAAATTTTTGCCTTAACTATCATTTTTGACTTAGCTTTTTACGTGACTGCTTACTAATTTTTAAAGATGATTGTTTGTTGCAATTTTAAAAAGATATTGAAATAAATTTCAAAGTTTAATTACTTATTTTAATAATTATACAATAAAATATAAAATGATTATTTTTGTATCCAAAACGTAAAATAAGTCTTTATATCTGAGTGGCAATCGTCGGCCTAAGGGTCAGGTCTCGAAGACAACACGATCAAATAAAAATGAAAGATCCGAGATACGAAATAAACCTAAATTTTATATTATTAACCTTTAAAAAAAACAAATGAATTTAATGTTTGATAGAATGAAAAGCAAGTGTTTAAAACAACATTTTTTCTTAGTACAGTTTGAAAAATAAGTAACTAACACGAATTTGTGGTTTAAAAATTTTGTTCGTTTTCTGATTGAGAGTAACCGTATGACATTTTTATAAACAAGTACATGAGTTTTACAAATTAAAATTGTTATTTGAAATGTTTGTATTAATTAATTGTAACTGATTGATTATTTATTTATGTGTATTAACAAATTGTATCTTTTTAAAAATAAAAAAATTTATTGCATCAAAATGTCTATAAAGTTAATGTTTAAACCTACAAATTCATTATAAAAAAATAAATAAAAAATTGTTTATAATAAAACAAAGTATTTTCTCGTTCGGCTCTAATTCTTAGTAAACAAAAATTTATGCATATTAAAAAAAATGAACATTGATTTTTCAGTTCAAGGCCTTTAAATAGAGTATTTTTTTTGTTAAACAAGACCTTAACAAATAAAATGAAAAAAATTTCACCAAAAAGTAGACTTTATAAACAAAATAGATAATTTTGTTAAAATTAATACCTTGTAACAATTACTACAAGATTCGAATTCAAACTTTACCCCGTTTAAACCCTAGTCTCCCTTAAAAATGTATACAATTCCAGTAGCGCCAGCATTATAATCGCGTTCTTCATTCGGTGGACGGCCTACACGAGAATATACTAAGGCAAAATAGGAAGCCTCTCTCTTTTTTTTTGGTCCCAACATACTTTTCTTTAAATCTCACCAATGTAATATATATACCTATACGTAGGTATAGAAAAAAAAGCTGGTGCAATGCCGACTGCTAGCTAGAGGTTCTCAGGAAAAAAAAAGGTATACATATATAGGCAGGCGCGCGACTACTGCCAAAACTTTGCGAATGCCGCAGGCAGGATATACGGCACGACGACGCAAGGGAATTTTCGTGGGTAAACACACACGCGCGTGTTTGTGTTAGTATATGAGAACTCGCTCGAGTCTGGGTAAGTAAGGCAAATGGAGATTGGCAGTTTTCGCGAGATCAGCACCGTAAGAAAGAGAAAGCCTCTTCTTTTTAAGGAAGAGAGAATACAAAGGAAAAAAAAAGAAGAAGAAAAAGGGAAGGAACCCAAATGCGCACATCCCGTTTGCGGTCGTTTTATTTTGCTGGTGAAATACAGCTGTCGAGCTACGTAAGTACGTGAGCTTTCCACGTGTCCTTCGTTTTTCCCTTTTTGAATGGGATCGATGATTTGGATTATTAATGTCCTCCGCTTTTACACACGTGGAAAATTTGCTTTATTTTGCGTCAGCAGGTAGACGTTAATATTTAATGTTATTTTAAGCTCGTTTTATTTCAAATATGTATAGAAAATATAAATTTACAAAAAAATATTCTCTCAGAATCTCATATAATCAATCTCAATAAAATAGCCTTACAAAGAATAACAAAATCCAAAGGTAAATAAAACAAAAAAAAACTCTAAGTGCATTATTCGCGCGCTTTTACCTATATATCGTTCTTTTCTCTTTTTCTTTCTCTCTCTCTCTCAAATGTATAGTCAGAATATAGAGTGGCCTGAGAGGATTTCCTTGAGAAAGAGATAAGTGAGAAAAGAAGAGACTTGTATAAGAAAAATAAGAGAATGAAAAGAAAAGGCTAGTAATATATAAGAAGTTGATGCAAAATAGTTTGATAATTCAGGCTGGATAGAAAAAAAAGAAGAAGAAAAAAAAAGAAAAAAGTCACGAGGCGCGAAGAATTTAAGTAAAAGTATAGAGAAGGCCGCGGGGGCCAACTTACTGTCCAAGTGACTTTTTTTTTTTTTTTTTTTTTTTACTTCGGCTATAACACGATTCTTTAATGAGATGGGTCGGAAAAGGAAGGGAAAAACAAGCTGGAAGTATTATTCGCTGGCATTCAGATTTAAACTTTACTAGACAGCCTGTCTTTTTTTTCGAGGCCTACTACTACTACTGGTAAATAATATGTTAATCCGCTAGCTGTGAGAGCCATTCCTTCGAACTATCTTTCTTACTCTCTTTCTCACAGTCCCGTGCACTTTTCCGAGTTATTTGTCCCTTTCGTCATCTATCCGACTTTATTTTACTGCATCCTCAGCTTACGTTTGGCTCGAGCTTTTTTTTTTACTGATCCGACGATTTTACCGAGCACTAGTGTCGGTAGGATCATCCGTTTTATAGTGTTACTCATCCGATATAGTCTCTCTCGTTCACTTGAGCTTATTTGAGATACATAAGAGTTGTTGTGCTGTAGCTAAAAGGTATGTTTAAAGTCTAATAGTGTGTGTGTGTGTGTGTGTGTGTGTGTGTTGGAATTGCTTGAATTATGCTTAGTGACGATAAAAAGCTCTTTTGATTAACATTTCACTTTATATTTAATTTATATTCAAATTATATTCTTTTAAAAAATATAATAATTTTATTATATAACAAAAGTATAAGAAAAGTATATCGAATTGTTTTTGGAGAACAAGAAGTAAATATTTTTTTATCTCTTTTTTTGTTAGTGTATTGTGTTCTAGGGTGTAAAAAATTGATACCCTAATTTTTTCATATTTTTTCAGCCTCTATTTTAATATCATTACAACGTAAATGTTCAAAATTTAAGCAATTTTATAATTTTTTTTTCAAAAAAGCGTATATGATTGTTAAAAAAATTATTTTACTTATTTTGATTAAATTAAAACCTTGTTAGTCTCAATGAACTTTACAATTTAATGAGCAACGAAATAAATTGGACAATTATTACGAACGAAACAAGTGGTTTCTTCAACATTAAAAATAGTGGTATACGTTTATTAAATTCGGTTATTATTTACTTAATACGGTAGTTTTTAAACTTAGTTTTTAAAATTCATCGGTTGAAAAAAAAAGTTCAAGAGAAAATCAATATATATTTATAGATTTTTTCTAAATATAAACTTTTCTTTCAACACTATTGTAAATCATACAAGTTCTTTTTTTTAAATAAAATAAATTTTCTTTGCGACATTTATAAATATATTTTTTTAATTAAATAAAAAATCTTTTACTAATTCAAAAGTTATTTTTGCGATATTTTTAAAATAAGTACAAAAATAAGTCAAACCCCATACGATGTAGCAAGAATACAAACAGTCCATAATATGCAAAATACAAAAATTCACTTAGGTTTATCCAAAGAATTTGTCATACGTAGAACGAATTGCATGTAGTACTTTTGAAAGTTCATATGCAAAAATACAAAAAAAAAAGTAAAAAAAGAAAAAAGAAGTGAATTGCTTGATAAAAGCAGAAAAAAAAGGGACTAGCGTGATGTTTGGCTGCGTACGTATTTTATTTGCTTTCTGTATCATTCTTTTTTTTTTCTATACGAGAAAAAAATAAAATCCCAGTGCGTGGTTAAACGACTTTATCGGCTTTATATTCGGCAGCAAAGATTTTGTTAACTTTTGCAATTTTTTTTTTTTTATTCGCCTCTTCCAACTGCAACTCTGACCAAAATTTGTTCCAACAAAAATTTTAACAAAATTTTAAAATAGAAAAGAAAAACAACGAATGTTTACTTACAATACTCATCCCAAAAATAAACAACGAGAAAAAAAATACATATATTTCAATTATAAACCATATCTAAATCCATAAATAAAAAAAAAAAAAAAAACAAATAAAAATCATAAGGAGTTTAGTAGCATATAGGTTTTATACAAAAGCTCATCCTCGATCAAGTGTCCTAAACAGTGTTAATTTCGAAAATTAAGGTCATTACATATCTTCGTCGCTAGTAGCGTAAGCTCGTTCGTGTCCGACCCTGATAAGACACAGAAGCCGAGACGGAAGTCCGGCCAACTCAACCGGAAGTATTACACAGGATTCGCAGAGAGTGTCAGACTCTCGGAAGGTGACCAGAGTGTGAGTAAGAGAGAGAACTGGTCTCTCGTCCCCTCTGGACAGTAAACTTCATTCCCGGCGTTATCCGCGTCGACAGGGGAGGATACGTGAGAGGGTAACGCTATATACAACTGTATATATATATATATATATATATATATATTTATATATAAGGTTGGGCGTGAGAGAAAGAGAGAGTGAGAGTTAGTCAGATCGTTGGTAAGATACGAGATGTGCATATGTTGCGCTTCACAGCAGTAGCAGCCTAGGGAATATATACCTTTTCTATCCCCTTCCCAGATTTGACAAGTGCATAACCATATTCGAAAGCTGCAGCTGTGTGTATGTGTTAACGTGTTGTGGAGAGTTATATACTATCCGATTCTCCATATGGACTTTCGTCCAGAGTTTAGAAACTGCGCGTGTAAGAGCTTTATGAAAATTCAAGCAAAACTTTTGCTACAATCTGAAATGTAAGCTGTAGTATAGCACTGATTTTGACTGTATATGTTTATTGTTTAACCAAACGTCCAAAATTTCGAAACATTTGTAATTTATAATACAAATACAACTATACATCCCTATTTTCTCATTTTTTTTTTCTTTAAATGGACACGAAATTAATTTTAAATTCAATAATATTTAATATACCTCTTACTCGTTTTTTATTTTTTTTTATGTTTATTCATCATTTACTATATACGATATATACCGACATATCCGGCTTTTACCCTGCAAACATAGCATTTTCTAGTCACCCTTTCTCATACAAGCTCACTTATCCATATATATACCGATCAACTTTGTAGTATATTCAGATATATATAAAAAAAAATTCGGAAATCCCTTGCTAAACGTTTTTACCTCACCCTATAGCCACGTGTGTGTTTTTTCTTTATTTCTTTTCATTCTCTCCCTTTTTTTTTATACTTGCAAAAAATTTTCAACCCCTGTATGAACAATCGATTTTTTTCTTTTTTGACTCGGCTATTAAATCACCACAGCTTTCAAAATTTTGCGAGAGTAAACATGAATAAATTATAAGTTAATCTGTTGTTGACAAGTAAAGAAAAAAATATCAAGAATGTGGATTTCTCAGTCGCTGTATAAATGAAGATTAATTGGAAACTATTAATATAACATTATTTTATGTTATAATGAATTTTTACAATCGCATTGATGACATACGTTGATGAGATATAAAAATAGATAGCACTTGATTATCAGGAAATTGTTACAAAATCAAGAGAAAAAAAAAGATGTGCTTCCGCTCGTCTTCTCGCTATTAAATAGCTGTCAAATACGTCTTTCCGATCAGAATTGGGAAGTCATTCAAAGTTTGCTAAAGAATCACGCGATAATAGAGTGTAGATAAAGAGCAAAGAGATGAAGAAGAAGAAAAAAAAAAGAAAAAAAAAGAGATAGAGAAAAGAAAGAAAATGCGACGAGTGATTTTAAAAGGGCATTATGTTTGAGAGAACAAATGAGTCGTCTGCGGGCGACAAGCTTGTCCTTTCGATTAGAATCTACTGTTCAATCCTGCGAAGACAAAGTGGATAAATTGCCTCTCTCTCTTACTCACTCACTCCTTTCTCGCCAATCGCTGGAAAGTCAATTAAACAGAAAAAAAATAGAGACATCAGCGAGAGAAGCAAGGGTATGAGGGTAACAAAAAAATGAGATAGCAAAGACTCGAGTCCCATTGTATAAATCGATTATAAGCCAGAATAGCTGCGGACTTATATGTATATATACAACCATCAGAGACCTGGACAATTAATCCACCGGCCAATTACGAGAAGATCTCTCTTCGTTGACTGAAGGACCTTTCCTCTAACACTCAATGGTCATCACTAATACATATACATACTACGTGGGAGTGGAAAAGAGTCCTTTTCGCTTACATCTACATTATCTATATATCTATAGGTGCTCTTAACAATCTCGAGGCTTTTCGGAAAAGGGCGACATAATACGTGTGTGCTCGAGACGTATTATAAGCGTGAGTTACGCGTTTTACTGTCTCTGCCATATTCTCATTTCTGAATCTATAATTATATAGGAGGCTATATCTTGTGGCTGGCATGTAATGTCGAGTGTATTTTATAATTATATAGTTAATTTAATGTATTGTTATTCGCTCGGCTAATTGGTATACGAATAAGAATATAGTTTATTTTTTATAATATTCTAATAAAATTTATAGTTAGTTTCTTTTTTTTCATCAATCAAAGAATAATATTATTGAAATTTTTTTAAAGTTATTTTGTAAAAAAATTTTTGTAAAAAGTTTTTTTAGTTTTTATTGAATTATAAAACAAATAAAAATTGTTGATTTATAGGTATGTGTTCAATTTATGGATAAAATATTAAATGTGTTTAAAAGTTTTCAAATTAACCCCTTTTTGACGGTGATATGTAAAAGGATCGAACTGATTATAATTACTTTTGTTCGGAACAAAAAATTTTAAAAATTAATTTAAAAAGTAATTGCTTAATGCTCAAAATAACAATATTTACTGTTTACTATTGAAGCCTTTTTTAATTCTTTACAGAACGTATTTCGGCTTAAGCTTACGCAACGATTCAACTGACATACGACGAAAATTGAACCCACGACTTGAGGGATTACAAATTCAACGCTTTGTCATCTTAACCATTCTAGACTCTTGAATTATTCATACATAAACACATTATTTAATTTGATTTACATAGATAATGTATATTTAGTATTCAGGTGTAAACTAGTAGAAATTATTTTTTTTAACATTTATTTTAAGGAACAAATAAATCTAAAAAAATTGAATTATAAGATAACATACGTATATTGTCATTATAACTAACAGAAAATAAACAATCTCTTAAGCAAAAACATTACATCCTAACTTTATCAATCTGCAGGACAAAAAATCCTTAATCGACTTGATAACACAAAAAGGACAATGTCTTAAAATGATCCAGACGACACGTAGACCGTGATATCATGATAGGATATAGACTATACACTGTATACGACCAGCAAAAACTGACGACCATATACACACATCCAATACAAGATAAATATATAGTAAGGCAAGCAAGAGGATCCCATCTCGTCTATAGATGAAAAGATCATTAATTCGGCGAGCAGTTTCTTCGTCCCCCTTTCGAAGCGTACAGTAACAAGCTTTAGCACTAACTGCAAGGATAAAAAGCATCACCTCCCTTATTCATGCCAAACATCTCATAGCTATACTCTATATTCCCAACAATCTACTCTTCGCACCACTATGCTGCGTCCATCTTCTCTCATATAGACACTCTTGTTTTCACATAATTCATTATGCTATTATATACCAATTGAAAACTTAATGAAATTTCCATTCGTCTCTGATTTATCTTTTTTTTTTTGTTGCTAGTTTATACAAGCATATTGTAGAGTTCTTTGTTAGTGTGGTTATAGTAATTGTTGTTTTTTTTTTTTACCTTTTATGTGAGAAGTGGATGACAATTTTTCGGTTATTTATCAAATGACGATTGCATGTACGTTTTTTTGTTTTATAGAGATATAATTGGTTGGTATATTTCAATGAAGTATTTGTCAAGTGAAATTGCGTAAAAAAACTAAGTGAATTTTGGAAATTTATGAATAATTAAACTATTTTTATTGTTTTATTAATATTAAAATTTCTGAGTTATAAAATATTGTAAAATTGCAATTTCACTTATATCTATCCTGTATTTAATAAAGCCATCAATAAAGTCACGTTGTATAACTTTTTCCAGGCATTATTAGCATCATTACTCATTTTATTTTCAATAGGAATCTTCATTTTAAAAATATTGCTTTATAACTAGTTAAAAAAGTATAATCAAATTAAAAAAGTTTAAAATAAAAAAAAAAAAAAAAGAGAAGGAGAGCGTTTTCATTTAATCAATAATGCTGAAGTGAACTTTTCTGCATTATTAGCATCGTCAAACTCATTTAACTTCATCACTAACATACTTTTATTTTACAAAATATCGTTTTATAAAAAAAAAAAACACGATTCAATTTAAAAAATAATTTAAGAAAAAAAAAGGTACGTAATAATTCTACAATAATTAGCCAAATTTATAAAAAAAAAAAATCTAAAAACATATATTTTGTACAATAAATTTGCCAGCAGCACCGCGCCAGTATAGCACAATAATAATTCAAATATCCATCGTAAAAAAATTTATAAAAAATCATTTCCAATCCAATAAACCTCTCATGTCGAAAGCAGAGATAGAGCACAAAATCTAGTCGCGTCCACCGCAGAAAGTAGGTATCATCGATAGGTATATAGGTATATTCGTTTTGTACCGAGAACAACAAGCAATCCCGTATATCTCGAATATAGAGAGATTCAGCTCTCAGAATTCGCATGTCCCCTTACAGCCGGAAGGCACTTAATGCATTAAGACGAGACTATAGAGATATATCCTACCTATAGGTATTATACCCTCGAGAGATAA
>JAPYZE010001789.1:0-28009 GCA_030522805.1 Leptomastidea abnormis | reverse complement strand
GTGCATTAGGATTCCACTGGCACTCTTGTAAAGGTGTTTACAAGTATATTACTTGTAATAAAGTTTTGCCGTGATTCAATAGAGATTCGCGCGCGTGAATTTGCATGCAAGGAAGATTCGCACAATCTTCCGTGAAGAAGAGAAGCATTGAAACATTTAACATTTGTATAATGCGCATGCGCCTTTTATCTTCTCTAGTGAATATATACAAAAATAAGCAGATTAGCAGACCTATATAATAAAAGAATTTTTTATTAGTCGCGTCGCGCACGTCTAATACTTATTTGCATTTTTTAAAAGGATGAAAGGTAAATATCGTTTGCAAGAAGTTTATAATTTACTCTACGAGTTGTACACTTAATAATCTTGAGTTACTCGTTTGAAACTAATTTACAATATTAATATTACAATATGAATATTACAAATACTGTATTAATTGAATGTCTTGTCCTTGTGTGTCTCGTGTGTAAGACAAAAATTATTGTTATGAATAATTTATATTAAGATATATTTTGCAATGTGATATTGTTATGCAACAATCAAGTTCTGAAGATTGACATAACCTAAAATAGGAATATATGCAAGATATTTATCAAATGTTGATATTTTTTTCCATATATTATAAAATATTAATCATGTTACAGATTGATGGAGTTTGATAAAGCTAAAGGATTTTGGAAAAAATACGCATTAGTCATCTTGTGTCCAACCATTGTGTCTTACTTGATTTATGCTGATTGGCGTCGTACTCAAAAGTGGAAAGCTAGTTTAGCTTTGCAGAATCAAGTTACAAACTAAAATCAGGAAAGATGAAGATTATTAATAAAAATTTACGAGAAGTAAAAGCCCAATTTTTCAGAAATTATCTCTATTGTTTAATACCATTGGGTGGCTGGCTCATTGGATGGCGATTAGATTATCTAGAAGATGAGAGAATGGCTCGCTTTAGAGATAAAACAGCACTTTATAAAAGAGATGTACCACCAGAAAAGCCATCATGGTAAAAAATCTGGCATCGATTTGTGAATTGTGTTATCTAGTTGATTATCTAATAAAAATGTAAACATAACAATCATTTTTTTTTTTTTTTAAATGCCAACTATAATTTGAAGCAAAATTAAAGTATGTGACATGTGTATAATTACAATGGGTAAAGCAAAAAGCAAAATTCTCTAAAAAGATATTTTAAATACTTTTTATTTTTAAAATAAGCAACTGCATAAAATATACACTTTATCTAATATAGGCATTAAAACATAATAATCTTGTAAAATCAACGAAATATGGAAAATTTTTTGTTATCTTTCTTTTTATTAATTGGCTTTTGTATTTTATTTTGTCTGTCGAAATTTTCTTTATTGCCTGTATTATCTGCAGCATGTTTACTGGTGGCGGTATTGTAAGCCAGTCTCTTTTTCTTCAGCCAGTCGTCCGTGTCCTCGCTCCATGAAATTGGCCTATCTTTCGCTTTAATTTTCGACTTGATCGTCCTGTTTATGGACTCTAAATTGAGATACGAGAATCTCTTTTGATTTGTCATTTCTTTCTTATCGAGATTCTCCGTGCTGACCGCATCGCCATCAATGAGTCCGTAATTCAAAAATTTGGACTCTTGATTTTGAGAGGCAATTATATTCTCGCTCATCTTTCTCAACGCCTTTTCCTCCAGTACGTTTGTGCAGGAAGAGAGCAGCAGCAGCTCGTCGTTGAGATCCGCGTGGTCCACGACTAAAGGCTCGACCCGCTCAACGTGCACAGTAGCAACACGTTGCTCGCTTCTGGGCCGTCTCTCGCTCGCGGAGCGCGTGAAAGCCGTGGGTTTCTTGAAGATGAGCGGGTCAAATTTCTTGGAGGTAACGACGAACGAGTTGTCATCCCCAACATCGGCGGACAGCGTCGTGTCGATGTCTTCGTACCTGACTTTTTGTCGCGTAGTCCTCGAGCGCGACCTGGTGCTGCTGCCCAGCATGCGATTGGTCATCTGCGCGATTGGGTACCTACTGCTACTCGTGTCGCAGGACTTTCTCGCGATACTCTGCCTGGAAAGCTGCTGCTGTTGCTGCTGCTGCCTAGCCGCTGGCTCTTCTATGCAGTTGCCCGTTGCATCCAGTAGCAGCGAATCCTTTGCGCGGACCTTAGATTCGAGCAGTTCGATCGATGAGCTGCTAGCCAACTCGGAGCGGCTGAAAGGCTTGGAGCCCTCCTCCTGCTGCTGGGACCTCGCGTCCTGCAGTAGGCCGAGGCTCTGTTCGCTCCCGGAGCTGATGAGGGACTTTTTGCAGCGCTTCGCATAAAGCTCGGCCTGGCGCATCTTGTCCTTGACCAGCCTTTCAAGAATCCTAAGCTCCTTCTCCTTTTTAAAGAGCAGCCGCTCTCGCGACAGTAGAGCAACCTCCTTATCCTTGAGCAACGTCTCGAGCTTCCTAAGGGCGTCGAGCCTCTGCATCCAGTTTTCTTTAAAAATCTCGTCGCTTATGTCCTCGGGACGTTGGCTGCTACCGGCGAGGCAGCCACCATCCTTCCGCCCGTGGCAGCAAACTTGTTGTAGCTGCTGATACCGTTGCTGCTGCTGCTGCTGCTGCTGTGGTTGCAACTTCAAGAGCAGCTGGCTTTCTTCGAGGCTCTCGATGTCCTCGCTGATGGACTGCAGACTACTCGACCTCTTCGGCAGCTTAGGCGCGACAATCCCGAAACGTTTGTACTTGGAGCTAGCCAGGGTCCAGCGGGTTCCCGGAGTAGCTTCGCAAGCCGCATTATCGTCCTTATCTCGGCTACTACTACTACTACTAATACTACTACTACTCCGGCTGATGAAGCTGCCTACGAACGGCTCGTCGTAGATTGGTTCGTCGCTCACCCTGGCAAACTTGCTGGCCCTTTGCTGTTCAACGGCTGTTGCTGCTGCATTTGTTGTCGTTGCTTTGTGACTGACTGGTTTTACCTCCATTGCCGGTACAGGTGCCTCCGTCGCCACCTGCTTGCGTTCTCCAGCTTTAATCTCGTCGTAGATGTGCTCGTTGATGTCGAAGAAAACAGCAGAAAATTCCGAGGAAGAGGATAGCTCAACTCGGGATTCACTTGATACGTTGAGCACGTCCTGAGCATCCCTGTCGATTATGCTTATCTTTTTTAATTGCTGCGACGAGCCGTCAAGCGTTTCTACCTTTGTGGGAATGGCTACTTTTTCGCCATTCTTATCGTTCGACTCTACTTTATCCGTCACATTTGTAGGAATAATAAAAGCCTCGACTCTGTATTTTTTCATTTTTACCCTTTTGTTCTTTTTTTTTTTTTTTTAAACCAACTTTGTAAATTATACAATTATGAAAGGGTATTACATTTCTATCACTATGCCATTGTTTATATCACTGTTTCACTCGAGTTAATGTTTATGAATTAATGAAAATAGCAAAATTGATTGTTCAAATTTCATCTTGAATTGTATTTGTAATGTTTTTGCAGTCACTGCTGTTTTTATTCACCAATATTATATTATACACACCATACACTTCATGCACTTCGAGAAAAAAAAAAATTGAAAAATTCAACACTTCTGTGTAAATTTAAATAATCGATCGCAATATATGAATGCAAGCTTGTTTTTACGTTAAAAACAAAACAAAGGTAATTTATGAATTTTAAATCGCGCGAACCAGTAGTGTGGGTCGGAGTATCGTATAGCTCTGGAGCAGCAGCGCGAGCGAGCATGGTGCAGTGTGTAACAACTCTCTCAGCAGGTGTCTACCTTATTCAACTGCCTGCCATACACGCTCGAATTGTAACGGTCGAATCTTCTAATCCTCTCTCTTTCTCACGCGCGCGCACACACAAACACACACCTACAGTTTGTAATTTAGCTTTTGTTTAAGGTTTAATCGAAAGAAATATTTGTAAAAATTTTTATGCATTCCTTTACCATATTTTCGGACTTTAGAAAGTTACATGTTTATTTATTTATGTTTTTCGAGATACAAAGCATAATTTAAAACACACGAAATTACTTGTGATGCAGTTAATTTAAAAAAAGGCAATTTTTTTAAAGTATATTCTTACAATTAAATTGTAAAATTATAATTTTTATACAGTATTCATTAGCTTGCTTATACCATTGGAATTGTGCAATTAGAAAAAAAGAAAAAAAAAGAAAAAAAGTCTTGTGCGGGATTTGAACCCATTCATCTACGCGCAAAAATAAAGCCATATACTTATTGCGTTCATCGATAATATATATTTTCAGAAGTAAATATTCAAGTTGCGAGCAAGAGGGGGGGGGGGCTTGCTTGTGTATAAGAGCTGGGCTGGTGGGGGAAGTCGGCGCCGGCTTGATGAGCGCAGTAAGGTATTCGCTTAGTGCAAGTCGTTGGAGGGGCGTTAAGCTATAAGAGAGAGAAAGAAGAGGACCTCGATTCTCTTTCTCTTTCTATCGATGATTTATATCTATTCTCACCTATACTCGATCTATAATATCTGTATGGGTGCCGACGACCCACATCTAGGGTTCGGCGATTCTTCAAAAAAGAATCGATTCTAAATGAAAAGAATCGATCAGGAATCGAATATTAGCGAAAAGAATCGAAGAATCGATTCTAGAATCGAAATGTCAAAAATATAGAAAAATTATTATGTAAGTGCTAGGACGTTCGCTACCTACCTAAAAAAAAGCAAATTTTACAGATTTATTATATAACACTTATCTTTGCTTATTTTTGTCGATTCGATTCTTGACTATCTGAGAATCGATTCCCTAAGAATCGACAACTAAGAGAATCGATTCTTAGACCCAGGAATTGATTCTTTTTTCAAGAATCGATTATTTTGCCGAACCCTATCCACGTCCACGTGCTTGCTTTTCAGTTTCGTTTTAGTTGTTTATTTGTATTCATGCAATATGTAAGTAGGTACTTGAGTTGAAATTCATTATTATTCTTTTTCATATGCTTGCAACTTGCGTATTTTCAGTGGTAATGTTACACGATTACAAATCCTCAAAATTGAAACACCTATTGCTGATAAATTGCTAGAATGTTTTAAAAAAAAATTATTGCCAGGATGATTGTTAGCAACAAAAATATAAATGTGAATACAATGCAATCGAAGGATATAGTTGTCAAAGAGACTAATTCATTTGTGAAAACAACATGCAAGAGTGGAAAAAGAAAACTAATTAATAATGGTTCAGCAGGCATGAAAAAAGACAAGTTGGAGAAAGAATTGTACAAACCTCCAACGGCGCAAGAATTGTATCAATTAAAAGAAACACAAAATTCATTTCATTCAGAATTATTTCGATTACAAATTGAGCAAGTTCTTGATGCAGTCAAATTGAAAAACAAATACAGAGAGCAGTTTGAAGATTGGTTTGAAAATTTTAAAAAGGAAATAAGTGCTATTGGAGATATGCAAGAAATTCAAGTAAAGTTTGGGCTCACAATTGTGATTTTACACCAATAATAATATTTAATAATCTATTTATTATTTTTTAGCTTGACAATGAAATACTTTTGATGAATGACATTGTGCAAATTCCTATTAAAAAATTGAATAATGATTGTACAGGCTTTCTCAAATTTTTACCACCATCCAATATTGCAATAGGAGGTTCATATGCATTGGACACAATCATAGGTCCTAACACAACGATTGATGTATATATTGAAATGCCCAAAGAAATATTTCAAAGAATAGATTGTAAAAATTATAGGTATATGCAGAAAAAAGCCTTGTATCTCAGCGTCATTGCCAGTTGTCTCAGCAAGGATCTAGTCGAATCAAAAAAATTTGTGGGAAGCAGCACGTGTCCAATTTTGAAACTTGTTCCCAATGGAAAATCAAGTAAATATATAGATGTACATGTCTATGCAGTCGTTAAGGATACTACTTTTCAATTGAGCAAGCTTACGCCAGAAAAAAGCAATGTTAAATCTGACTGGTACTTTAATGAAAACTGTGGTAAATATTACATATTAGTATTGCTATCTAACTTATAAATCAATTTATTTTGATATTGAATATTTTAATTCACTGTTTGAATTATTTTAGATACTCGCGTATCAACTCCGCTGTACAATAATATTATAATGCGTGATTCAACAATTTTGAAATTCAATGCTGAGCATGTCGAGGAAGTAAAAAAACATCCTGGTATAAGAGACGGTATAATATTATTAAAAATCTGGCTAAGACAAAGAGAACTTGGTATTCATTTTGAATCCTTTAATGGACATGTTATTACTATGATTGTACTATACTTGCTGCAGACAGGAAAATTATACAAGCTTATGACTGCCTATCAAGTTGTTAGAAATACTTGGCATTATTTAGGTAGTGGATTGCAATTATTATGCATTATTTGAAATCAATGTAACTATACATTTCTATTTTTTTCTTACAGCAAATGACGGATGGTATGAAAATGGCATTAAGCTGTGCCGCGACGACGACTTGAAAATAAAAGAACGGATTTCTTTATATTACAAATACTATGATTTTGTATTTCTTGACACGACTGGATTCCACAATTTGGCTGCAAACATATCTGCAGACGTTTGTCGTTGGATTTCGTGTCAAGCAAAAATGGCCATTGATTCTTTGAATAGCAACAGAGTCAATAGTTTTCAAATATTATTCATGAGAAAAGCACCATTTTACACGTCGTTTGATCATATTATTTGGTATGCGTATTTTTGGCGAGACAATTATTCACAATAATTCACAAAAATGCATGATTTTTTTTTTCGTTTACAGCATACATAATGAGAGAGCCTTAAAAAATATTTTGAAAGCTGTGTCCAGTGCTGATGAAGTACTGAATTATACTTTCAATGAGTACTTGCAAGGTGTCAGACTTGTAACAAATACTCTAAGAAAAGGATTGAAAAATCGAATATCTTTTGTAATGAATCAGCCATGTAAAATGAAAGAATGGAATTTAACAGATAAAGCTCCAGATAGTCTTGAAAAAATTTTTATAGGAATTCAACTAAATCCAGATTTTGCTTTTGATATTGTGGAAAGAGGACCAGAAGCTAATTTAGCCGAAGTAAAAATTGCCTTACATTTGCTTTCAGCACTCGCTAAAAATACTTGCTTTTTACTAATGTAAAATTTTTTTCAAGGCAGCAGGATTTCGCGAGTTTTGGGGCCGCAAGTCTGAGCTCCGAAGATTTAAAGACGCTAGAATTTGCGAGGCTGTAGTTTGGGCCAACGAAGGAGTGACTCTAGCTGAAAAGCGGGCTATCCCTCGAATGATTGTAAAATATTTGCTTGAAGAAAAGCTCAAGTTGTTTGAAAAGTCGCATTACGTTATTGTCTCTAATCAAATGGAACAAGTGTTGAGACCGAGCAAGGTAAGAGATACAAGAATAATGATTATTACCCCGTTAATAACAACAACAACAACAACAACAACAACAACGATTGTTACAGCTGACAGTGCCCAAATTACGCTATGGAAGCGAAGAAGTAGCCCATCGAGCCATAAATGTCTTTGACGAGCTCAAGACCGAATTGTGCAGCTTGAGTGAGCTGCCGCTTTCGATCCACGCCCTTCAGGGCTGTAGCCCAGTGTTCCGATACACCGAGGTGTTTCCGCCATTGGGACTGGCTCGTCGATCAGATGGTAAAAGCGTCGCAAGCGGAGAATCACAGCTACTCTTTGCCGAGGCGACCGCCCCCAGCAGCAGCAGCAGCGTGGAGGTGCCCACGTACTTGGGCCTCATCGAGGCCACGATGCAACTCTCGCACAGTGGTCGCTGGCCAGATGAACTCGAAGCTCTACGAATGACCAAAGCCGCTTTTTACCTCCAGATCGCGGATTGCTTGAGGAAACAGTACAAGTTGTGCGCTCACGCATCGCGGCATTACATTGACATTGCCAAGGTACGAAAGCGAGAATGTTTGCTTTGTTTGATACAAGAGTTGTTGATAGACCAACCGCGATAATAATAATAATAATAATAATAATAATTTTTTTCAGAAAGGTTTGGTTTTTCGCATTAGAATAGCGCATAGCAAGGAGGCAAGCCTCGTTAAGCAAACTTTAGACAACAAGGACGGCTTAATAAAGTATAAAGACAACGAAGAGTCTATGGAACTGGAAAAAAATCTTGCTCAGCTACCTCAGCTAACTGGGGCGTTGTTCGGGTACAGTTGAATATTATTGCAACTCTTAAAAAAATTATTAGAATCTTTCGTTTCAAATGTAACAGGAAATGGCATTTGCTTACAGACTGCATTGCCAGCATCCGTCTTTTGGTGCCGCTTGCTGTTTGGCAAAACGCTGGCTGTCCGCCCATCTTGTCGACGACTTTCATATGCCAAACATTGTCGTTGAATTGCTGCTTGCTTCGATGTATCTCAATCCGGGCCTGTACCAACCTGCTCAAACGCCCCAGCTAGCATTTCTTCGATTCCTCGACTGGTTTGCCAACGAACATTGGACTACCGATCCAATAATCGTTAATTTTAATGCCGAAATGTCAGGTGCGTGGTTGCGACTTGCGTGTCTTGCACTCGCCTTGAAATGTTTTCCCGATTATTTATTTATTTGTTTTTCAACACAGCCGATGAGATATTACAAGTGGAAAATTTTTTCGGATCAAATCGCGAGTCTTTGCCTCCGCTTTTTATATCTACATCCTACGACAAGCAAGCGAGCGTGTGGACGAGAAAAGCGCCGAACACCATGATTCTTAATCGTGTTAGTTCACTAGCACGAGAGTCTTGCAAGGTGTTTCTGCGTCAATTACTCGATGGAGTGGCTATTTGCGCTGAACCACTTTTTACCACCCCGCTGTCTGAATATGACTGTATCATAAGGTTAGCAAGTTCGCTGAATTCGCGAAAATTTGAGAGCCTCGACGTTAAGCAAGACGATCCAAATGTCATTCTGCATTTATGCGGAGAGCAGACCAACATCAAAATGCCTATTATTGATTTTGATCCAGCGGCCAAATATGTCAAGGAATTGAGAGTAAGTCGTCGACATGAACTTGATACCGATCTCAATTGCTTTTTTAATGTGTGCGTGCTTTTTGTTACAGAGTATCTACGGTGAATTTGCCTTGTTTTTCCACGATACCTATGGTGGCACTGTTGTGGGAGTCTTGCTCAAACCTGACGCTCATTTAGACAAGGATTTCAAGGTTTCCAATGTTGCTTGTCAAAAATTGACCAAAAATAACAAGTTAATTTTGAACGTACCAGCCATGTTACAAGACTTTTACACTCTTGGCAAAGGGCTAGTTGAAAGTATAAATATTCAGTCTAAAAAACTTGAGCAAATGCAACGTTAAAATTCGTCAAATAGTTGATGGAATAATTATTTCAGAAATGTAAAAAATTGTAATAAATAAATTTTTAAGCAAAAATCAGTAATTTATCGACTTGATACAAAACAATACCTAGGAATTGCATTCAATTTGATATTCTTGCTTATCATGAATCATATATGGATTTGGTCTCATTTAAACAAATAAATAATTTAGCTGACTTTAACAAACCATTGACCGATGTAATCACTACTCCAGAATTTGTTGAATTCGCAAGGCAAACCTACAATAACTGCACAACTAATCTTTAACTCTATTGTATGTATCGTAATAGGATGCTGTGCCTTGAATTTAACATGAACATATTTATGTAAAGCAAGATTGTTAGCAATCAAATATTAAAATGGAGGCAGGGTTAATTAAATAAATTTCGAAAAATTCAAACAAAAGCAATATTAATGTTTGCATTGTCTTGCTTGTAAATTTCTAATAATTAGCTTTTTTGTTCATAACCATATCTGATAACGATTGTTTCTTGGGTCAAAACGGAAAAGTAAAACTTGTTGAGAATACGTTGAGGTCATCAAGATTGATTTCTAATAAGAAATGATAAGTGTGTTAATATAAAAAGGAGTAAGGAAATTGAGATCCATCTTGTGAATAAAATACGCATGATGCATTATAGCGACTTGATTTTTACTTTTTAAGCATCTGCAACACAACGATTGTATTTACAAGCATACACAAAACGACTCTGCGCTGTGTCCATGCCTCTTTTTTCCGTCAGTGTTACACATAAAATAATTTTACTTTTGCGTAAATTATTATTTGTTGAACAACGTTTTGAAAACATAATTATTAAAAATCAAGATTCAGAACCAATCACAGCTTACAACGTGTACATATGTATAAAGTTTAAGAAAAAAAAAAGAGGAGAGAGGTGTACACGGTTGAAAACGTATCCTCAAAGTTCCACGAGTAAAAGCAACATTTATTATACAATAAAATACGAGACATAATGGTAAAAAATCATCTTATCTTGATAATGACATGAAAAATGATCAGTTGTATTATAATTATTATTATCATTTTTATTACCTTCAATTCTCAAATTCAAATCGCGTTTATGTGGTTCAGTTAAGTTTTTCAGTCTCGCGTTATCTAGATGTATACCGCTCTCCGCTTATTAACATTCTTAGGCAATACAATTATTTTAAAATTGTTTGCCTTACTAAAAATTAATTTTGTTCCAATTATGTACATAAATCAAGTAATTAAAAATATGACATTGATAATTATAGTAATTACATTTTGATACATCTTTTTTTTATTTTTTATTTTTTTTTTATTAATGTTATTATATAAAATAATTGCTTTAAAATTCCATGCAGTTACCAAAAACTTTTAAAAGAAAATTGAATATTTACAAAACAATTAAAATAATGATTTATAGATATTTTTTTTTAACTTGAATTCACGCAGTGGCATAATTTTTATACAAAACTTTGTTAGCTAACTGACTTGAGTTTCTTGTAAAAAGAGAAGGAGGTTTGTTGTAAATTATTTTGATAATTTTTCTTTTTTAGAGGAACCACAGTTGTTTGCGTGAACTCGCTTTGTAAAGAGACATTTATAAAAGGCGGTTTATTACAATGTATTAGCCCTGAATGTGTTTCATCATTATGTAGGTATTATATACGCTCGTGACGTTATAGACATTTTTTTTTTAAAATAATAGTTGTTTAATTATTTAAAAATAACAGTTGTCTCATTACTGTCCAGGCAGTTTTATATATACCTTTTTTGAGCAGTTCATTAAGTAATTACCGACTGATGTATAAAATTATATTAAAACACTTGCTAGTCATAAGCGTTAATAAAGCCTTCATAATATGTATACATGTATAGACAATAATTTTTAAAAAACAATCTAGAGTCTTCAAATAATAACTCGCGACTCAAATATGTAATTACCATTTCATCAATCATTTCTGTGAATTGAATTTTAAAATCTATGTGTGAATAATTGTTAACACTGTGACGTAGTCAATGGTATTAAAGTGTAGTTTAAATCCAAAAAGTTCTTTGACTTCATAATGTTACCACATATTCAAACGCGACTTTTTCTACTTCTGAACTGTATACATATTTGTATGCGAGTGTTCGCGGGGGCGCGTGTGCACACCGCGTAGTGTAATTTTATTCAAAAATTTGCCTTTTATTCAAAAAGTTTAATTTTTTTTCTTTTAAAAATTTCATAGGAAAATTTTTTTATGTTTAGAAAAGATAAAACATCAATTACTTAGCTTTGCTTGTTTATGTTAATTTATACCTTAAATACAAGTCAAATCAACAAATACATGAGAAATTGAGAAGAAAAAAAATTCTTTTATTTCTCACGAAATTTTTGCTATTTCAATTCCTTTGGAAAAATTTTGCGACTAAATTCTGTCTCGATTAGTAGTTTTAGTCGCATTGACCAAAAAATCTTACATAATACTTATTATATATACTTAATTATATGTATATCGGGAAAATTTCAAATAATGTCTCCATAGAGCTTTTCTCGCAGAATATTAGAAAGAAATTTGCTTTTCTGTCAATTATAATTCAAGAGACATCAATTGGTAGTCGTGAGTACGATAATGCATAATGAAAACTATAATTATATAATCGCAGTAGTACAAAATAAAAATCATGTAATAATTGTAGTATTAAAAATCATAATAATCATAATCATGAAGATAATAATAATAATAATAATAATAATAATAAAAATAATAATAATAATAATAATAATAATTATTTTTATATAGTTCTATTATTATTATTATTATTATTATTATTATTATTTTTATTATAATCAAGATGATAAATATTGATATATCTGCAGCATATTATTCTTGCAACGACGAACGTAAGTAATCTCGTGGTTGCAATGTTGGCTGCGTGTTTAGGTTTACATTACCTAGAGTAAGTGTGAGGAGGATACAAGGCATAGCTGCAAAGACAACATACGCATGTTGGTGTACACAGGATTTTCAGTATTCAATTGGAAAGGGGTGGTGGTGTAGGAGTAGTGTTAAGGGTAATAGTTGTATGGAGCACTGAATCGCGAGAGGCCGAGTGGCTGCTGGCGCGCAGTAGCGTAACGGCCTCGCGCTCTGGATCACCACGGCCTAAGCCCATAACTGCTCCGCCTCCGATTAGTCCTCGCTTGGCGCCTGCTGCTAATCTGTCCACATGGCTGACTGTAGCACCTCCGGTGCAGCCACCACCGCCACCTCCACCACCAATATTTGTATCAGTGCACTGTAACGTCGTACCTTCAAGACCGATAGTAGTGCTCAGTCATTTCTGCCGGCCGCTTTTCTTCTTCTTTCGCTTGAAAAAGCAGCAGCATCTAGAAATTAAGCAAATACTAATGGGACTTGAAACCGTTTTCTCTCTGGGCTGTAAGTTTTTACAGGCACGCCGCCAAAGGGTTTGGAAGCACATTAGCATATCAAGACACTATCAGAGACAGAGAGATTGCGATTTTAGTAAACAGCGAATCAAGATCAATGCATGTGTATGTCAATGAGAGAATCTAGATTTCGTACAAGACTTGATTTTTACTATTTTTCATGCAACTTGCACCAAAGGAAATCAACTTGATATTTAAATGCAAGAAAGATTGATTTTCATGATGGTCGTTATCGTTCGAGAGAGAAATCAAGAAAGGCTTAGTAATATTAAACAATGAATTTTATAGAAGTACAAATCGATACTGTACATGTGTAAATAATACATTTTTATAAACTTCATTTTGCAATTAATTTAATTCAAAATGAACAAATGTAACGGTTAAAAATTAGATTTTTTCATCTTTGATTTTTGTATTTTTGCTATAATATTGGTCAAGAGAAAATTTCGAACTGGCCACGTATACGTTTTTAGCACTTTTCGATAAGCTTCGTGTATATTTCGTTGATGTTCATTTGATAATTTTTTACAATTCTCAACATCCAAGTACTTATCTAGTGTAAAAACTTGCGATGATCTAGAAAGAAAGGAAAATGACAATGGTGTGATTAAGCTTAACGAGAACAACATACGTTTAGCTACAATTTTCCAAGTATGTTTGTAGGTAGTACAAGTACACTCAACATTTTTTGGTCGAATGAAAATATAAACGACTAGGCATAAAATGAAAGCGGTGATCTGAATGCAATTATTAATGAGTACGCGATGAAATAATGTAGCTTTTTACACATGCTGCAAAACAATATTCAAAAAATAGCTCTTACTTGGTTTCGTCTATCATCTCGACTTCGGGAGGAGCTGTAATAGGTGTGTTTGAATGGCCTGCTGTTGGATCATCATTTGCCAATTCACCATTGGTCGAGGAAACAACCTGTTTAGATGAAAATGCAAGTTGTCAATTTTTTTACATTTCAAATAATATCAAGTTTTACTTGTACCATTTTCACTGTTTTGAAAGCTAAATTAAGAAATATCGTTCATTCGTACTTTTTTGTCGATTAAATTCCAACGTAAATTTAGAAATTTCACTTTTCGTTATTGTTGTGGCGCTTATCATAGAGTTAAAATAAAAAAAGAAATTAATAATTGGAACTTGATTAGTTGTAAGATGCAATGCAATGCTTACATGCCATAGCTAAGGCTAAATTAACAAATTGTCTTTATAAAAATTAGCCAAAAAATTTTCATTCATAATAAGCGTATTAGTTTATCTAAGCTAAGCAAAAAATAATTGAAGCATAAATCAAACACTGAATAAGTCAAAATAGGATAAAATTATAATAATACTGGAAAGTATTGGTACAATCAACATTACTGTAATATACATATTTAACGAATCGCAAAATAAATCATTTCGTCTTGACGTTCTTAGAGCATTGGATCAAGAGAAATTCATATTTAATACTGCCTTTCACGCGACACTAATACATATTAAACATCGATAACGCAAGACCGTATTGTTCTCTTGTTATAACGCTACCTTGAAAAATTTTATATCCTTTTGTCGTTGTAAATTTAAGAGAAAAAAAAAATTTTTAAAACAATATTATACCAAAAATGGAAAAAGAATAATAATAATAGAAATAATAACACTATAATCTACATTGTCGAGAAATAAAAATAAAACGTATAGATGAATAATGTGAAGGGGATGATATCTGGTGGACTCACCTGAACGGAACCGTGTCTGTCGGCGGGTGTCAAGGTGCCACCAGCATCCGATTGTTTCACTGCATCAGGCCACGTTGCACCTACCCCTTTACCGCCCCCTCCACCCACCCCGCCGCCAGCTGCGTCCTGAAGGAATAAGCACGACGCAGCGTCGCAAATGGTACAAGTTAATCATAGCGAGAATTGGTTCATTAGTTTCATTTTTTTACATGTACACAATGTAATTGATTCACGAATAAGAGTTGCGCTTCATCATTTTACATTTATTTAGCTGGGAGAGCAAGTCAATGACTTGTATTGCGAGTATTTGAACCAAATAATCAGCAATTTTCTTATTCCAGTTGTAAATGCTGCGATATGACTGCGATTTACAAAATTATACTTGTGTCTATATAAATGTGTGTGTGTGTGTGTGTGTGTGTGTGATATTGGAGAAAAATGCAAGATATATCATTACCAGTCTTTACTTTTACTTTTTATCTAATAAGATATATACGTTAAGCTTTTATGCCACAATTGTATGATAATTATAATTAGCCTACGCTCTACATTTAATTTTAAACTCTAGTTTGATCGAATGAGCTTACGTAATTGCCCTTCATTTCCATGCAACATACTTCATTCTTCATAAGAATCATATCTTCCTCATCATCATCCGCCTCATCATCGGTTTCCTTTCAACCATATCAGACACATCCCGCGATTTTCCAAACGGTGCAATTAATTGAAAAATAATTCAAGATGAAAACTATTTTTCTTTCTTTTTTTTTTTTTAATTTTTGCAAATACGTGTTTAATCGTCAAAATCTAAATATTTTCAACTCTCGGTTTATTTTTTTTTTTGTATTAATCCAATAGATTTTCATGCGATTATTTATACAAACAAAATAAAGGATAAAAAAATGTTATCAGCTACAGTCCGGCATGCTGCGTAAAATATTGAGTTTGTTTCTCACCTTATAATTTGTTGGGTGTCTGTCTCGATTTGGTGAGACAATAATTTCATGGCCAGTTTGCAACGATCCCACCGGCGTCGACTAAAAAAAATATGAAAATGTTGAATTACTAAGATTCATATAACAAAATGTAATTTTAATCTATTTTAATAATTTCTATTCAAGTCTTTGCTTATAACATACTTGAGTTGAGTGTATAATACTTTCTTGAGCGATAAGCTCCATCAAATTCTCTGACAAAGCTATAATCGACAGAGAGTACAAACCTTATCTGACTTTGTTTTCTCTACATGAGATGGAGCAGCCATCCTTAGAGCAATTAGCTGTGCAAAATTTGGTGGCTAGAGGATGTACATTATTTGTTGGGCAGCATGCAAAGTTGAAAAATTCAGTAAGCTCGATTTTTTTTGTATAGAAACCACTTGCTAATTTTGATGAATAACTTGTATTTTTGTACGTTACTTTTTACTTTTATCGAATCTCTTGCTTTGAGCTTGTGTTTGCTCGTCATTATTTGCCTTGAAAAGTTCATGCCCATGCTTAGAGAGAAAGAGAGAGAGAGAGAGAGAGAGAGAGAGAGAGAGAGAGAGAAAGAGAGAGAGAGAGAGAGACAAAAGTCCAAGTGCAAGAAGAACAAATGGTCAAATTTGACAAAATGTCAAATTTGAAAATGTGAAGCAAAAAGTGAAGGATGCGTCGCTGCTCCCTTTTTATTAACACATACCATAGTTTTGCCCGTCCAGTCGAATTCACCGTCGTTGGGAAAACCTCTTCGTTCATAAAGATCTTGGAAGAGCTTTCTCAGGTACTCGTAATCTGGCGTGTCGAAAAAATCGAGTCTACGCACGTAGCGCAAGTACGTAGCCATCTCTTCGGGATGGCTCTCGCACAGTACTTCAATTGGCGTGGCACGCTTCGTATCGCCAATCTTCTGATACCGCTCTTTTAAGGTATCGGCTTTCAGTCCTTGCCACGGTAAACTACCTCTTAGAAAGTACATGAACATGTGACCAAGTGCCTCAAGATCGTCTCGTCGACTTTGTTCTGCACCGATCGGTAAAAAGACATTTCAAGTCCACAAGCAAAAGACATTTCTAGTAAAAAAGCTATTTTTACAATTTTTACCTTTGCCTTGATGTGTATTGATGCTCATGTATCGCGCTGTGCCGGTCAGACTTTTATGCTCTCGATAAGGTATGTGCTTATTGGTTTCCATGTCTATGTATTCTTTGGCTAGTCCGAAGTCAATGATGTGAATGATTTTTTCCCTACTGTTCGTACTTCGTCCGATGAGAAAATTTTCCGGTTTGACGTCCCGATAAATGAGATGCCTACTGTGCACGTATTCTATCCTATGAAGCTGTTCATTTGAAAAAAGAAAAACAAGTGTTAATTTTCAATCTTCAATAGAAAGAAAGAGCTTGCAACTTACGAGTTGTATGGCAATGCTGAGGACGGTCTTTAAAGTAAATCTCCTTCCACAGAGATCAAAGAGATCTTCTAGGCTAGGACCGAGGAGTTCCATTACTAGAGCATTGTACTTGCCACAAGGCCCGAAGTAAAACACCTCCGGCACCCCTTCTACAAATAATAAATTTTTACTTGAAAATAACAACCATCTTATTCGCCATCATCAACAAGAATAACAGCAACAATGAGAGTACTTACCATGTGTACCTAATAATTTGTAAAACCTGTACTCCAAGTGAAGCTGCGGCGCTTTTGACTTCATTGGTTCCTGCAAACAAACAGTTGCTGTTAAAAATTTATCGATTTTGTAGTGCGATCTTTTAGTTAACTAAAAATTAAGTCTAGCTACCATTTTAATTGCTACATGCTCGTTATTGTAGAGGTTTTTCCCTGCAACAGATAGTAGTACATGTAAAAAGATTGAATTTCATTAAAATCTAATGTTGTACAAGTCGTTATAATAGTAATAATAATAATAATAATAAATAATAAAAAAAAAAATAATAATAATAATAATAACAGAGAACAATGAATTCATATCAAAAATCATATGCATGAGAAAAAGGTGCTAATAAACATCGGCTTGAACTTGTATGTTTTCAAAACAACAACAACAACAACGGCATCAAAACTTATTCTTTTGTGCATCATCAGAGTATGCTTACAAGTTGGCTAATTCATCATCTTTTTGAATAATCCTATTGGGAGACTAGAAAAAAGTAAAGATTTATTAAATGCAGTAGCAATTTTTTTTTTACAAGTTCGTAAAAATGAAGATGCACCCCAGCGTTGACATTATTACGAAGCAAGATTTAATTGGAGATGAGTTTGCCAAGCCGAAAAAAAAACCAAGTGCATATGCAAATGAAATAAAAATAAATTGAATGATAGCCACGAGTGCCGGAAAAATATTAGATTTTCCATCGAGCAGGTGACCGTGAAACCTTTCGCGGTCACGCCAGTTTGAGAGTTTGCAATTGAGCGGCTTCTGCTTATGCGCGCAAATAATGTATACGAAGGCACATGGTTGCTGCTGTTTCTTTTTTTGTACTTTGTCATATTGTACGATTGAAAATTTTATCGATCTTGCGCAGCAACCCTAGCACGCGTCTCTTCTGTTTTACCAGAAAAATTGACTCAGGACCTATTAAAAAAAAAAAAAAAGAAAATTGATAAATTCGGACTACAAAAAAAAAAAAGTAAAAAAGAAAGAAGTTTTGCGTAACAAAGGAACTGGGGCTTGATTCAGCAAGCTTGCAAAAGTCGTACCTCATATAGTAATACGGCTATAAGCATAACATAAATATATCACTCGCGAGTGACATACGGAACATAGAATTATTGAATCAGGCCCCAGGGGCATGCTTGTTGGGCATTTTGGAATATATATTTCAGAGGAGCCTATCATTTATTATTAGTATCTGTAACGAACAAATCAAGTGAGCTATGCTCATAATTAGTCTTACGTTGCCTGAAAATGGAAGATCAAAAATTAGTCCAACATTGTAGTTGCAAAGGTATAAGTAATAGATTTTATATGAAAACATGCAATAAGAGGGGCTTTGAGAGCAAGATAGCATAAATGTAATAAACAAATGAATGGACTGTCGTCGCTACCACCGTCGTGCGATCGCATTGCATTTAACAGAAGGCATAGAAGAGTAACGGAGAAAAGAAGCCACAGAGGCTTTTCGTCTAAAAGAGAGAGACAACAAATGTGGGTCAGGGTATCGAAGCGTTTACGCGTGCCGTGTGACTATACTTATATCTCGATCACGAGAATAAACCGAGCAGACACCTCGCGTATAGACTTGCTTCTGGTATCTATCCCGCTCCAGCCAGGCTCTGATGATGCATTACATATACTCTCTATATAACCACCTATCCGCTTGTCCATCTTGCACTCTTAATGTTTTCATTCTTTACCTACTTTGTCCCCGTGTAGGTAAGCAAGTGAAAGCGCCCGTAACATTTCTCCGTTTGACTGAGCAAGTCGTTGCTTGCTGCACCTACCTACCTACCTTATTTTTTCTCGTCACTTGTACACGTCTGTACGTGAGTAATAAACACAAGGCCTATAAGCAGCACTAAATCGTAAAATTTATATTCCCTAACGACATTTAAATACTTAGATCTATTATTAAAAACTGCCAAATTCTTCCACCATTTTTTATGACTTAATTTGGAGCAATTTCTTGTACTTCTCAGCAATAGGTTTGGATTCGTTGTTGCAGGTTAAGTTCATTGACAAATAAGCATTTTGCCAAGAAAACCTCCCTCTTTTTTTTTAATATTCAATTTAAAACGTTTGTTTAATTTATAATACGTAAAAATTATTAAATTATTTTACAGCAAAAGGCAACTTTAAAAAATTTTGAAAAAATTATTATAAAATATTTGGTCCTTTATTAATGTATTAAATGATCAATTATTGAAGAAAAAAATAATCTCAACCTGTTATTCTTCCAGTTTATATCTTAATTTTGACAGAACATAAATTTTAGTAGTTACCTTCATGCTAGGTTCATAACTTGCATGTATATGGAATCATTTTTTTAAAAATTTGGAATGAGGCTGTAGCGAGGTATCATAAATACATAAAAGTATTGTTTTCTAATAATACAGTATCTTAACGTTTGGTTTCTTATAAAACAGTATGCTAAATAGCTTATTAATAAAAGGATATTTTTGGTAATTTAGTAAAAAAGCCCCCCTCCCCCCCCCCCCCCCCCCCCCCCCCCCCCCCAAGTATTATGAAATGTCCAAGCAGTAGCTTGGCTGCCAAAGAAATTGTAAAGCAATTTTGAAAAATTGCCCAGTTTCAGTTTATACCGAGCTGCTAGCCAACTTTCAAGTTTTAGTTTGAGGATAAGTAAAGCAAACCATCAAGAAGTTTTTGGACTAGTAAAATAACCAATGTTTATTGCACGTAATGGATTGATCCTATCAAGTTGTTAATTAATAATAACAAAAATCATAAAGCCTAAGAAAAAAGATATCAATAGTCAGTGATACAAATTGATGACTATGAGAAATAATTAACTCACCAAGACGAAGTTCTCCAAAATTACCACAGCCAATTTTTTTCCCAACACGGAAGTTGGGGCCAACCATAAGTAGATTTGAGTTGGAAGTAACACTATGTCGAGAAGTATGCATGTTGGGCCGAGAGGCATTTGCACTGGTCCGAGAGGCTCTTTTATCAATATCTTGGTCTCTATTTCTTTCCCCAGTACGTTGCATCTCCTTGTCCAAGCGATTGTCTCTACCTTCTCTCTTCTGCATGGCGCTTAAACTTGCCAAGAACCTGATTATTTTGAGATTATGCAAGTTGTATATATCCTGATGCTGTAGTAAGCTTGTCAGTACAAGTGGTAAAAGCTTAAGAGTAGTCCATAACTTGACCAGTTTAATGAAAAATATAACAATCGCTTTGGAATGCAGAAGAGCACCACAAAAATATCAGACAACAATCAAATTGAATCTTTATAACGCGGTAAAGGCAGCAACGGCGGCGAGTAGGAGGCACGGGAAGACCCGAGGGTTAGCAACGCACGAGACACTTTACACTTGCAAAATGACGCACGTACACAGCAACACACATTCAACAATTATAAGTACCTTTCCTCTCACATACACATGAGCTTAGCTAGGCGAACGATCCTCTGCGGGTCAATGGCTCACTGCTGTAGATGCTGCTTCTGCTAATGCTTGTTCTGTTAATGATAAAATGATAATAATTTGTAGATTTTGCTACTGTAAAATTATTGCTTCAGATTGATCGACCACGCAGACATACGTTCGACGGCTCGACAGGTCGGCTGCCGGCGCAGCAGCGGCGACAACGACGACGTCGACGACAACGAAGGTGAAGACGGCGATAAGGCGTTACGGTCAGTGGCCGGATTGAAGGGCGCAATAAGCAGGTTGTCCGATGAGCGCGGCAGCAGAGGTGGTGGCAACAGCGCGTGAGCCCACCGCGATGAAATCTCCATTACAAGTCATTGCGATCAGAGATTAGTTTTTTTCTTCTTTTTCTATCAGCACGTCAGAGTTGTCGGCTAGTCTCCTTCTTAGAGCACTACTGCGGGTTCTCCTCAAGACCTCAACTGTGCAGTGGCCACTATTATCTTTGGCGCGCAGAACTTTGAGGTTACGTTTCTTGGCTCCCAGGGCGCAGGACAGGAGTCAAGGATCTGCTGCTGTTGCTGGTGACGGCGGCGGATGAATTGCGCCAAGCGCCAATAGACTAAAACAGGAAGGCGTACCGTCTACCTATATACGTTTTCGCGCACCAAGCGCAGCGGCGGCGGCGGCAGGCGAGAATGAAAAAGAGCAGGGCCAAGCGTGAAACTGTCCGCGCGATTATTGTCGGTGACGGGCGGCGGCGGCGGCGGCGGCGGCGGCGAGACAGGGGCCGCGCGGTGATGGCGGCTACTGCTGAGACGTTTGCCGGAGGAGCTTCTAGCTGCTGCAGCTATAACAGTTGGAGAAGACGGTGATACACTTGACTTGAAGAACCTCGCGCAGTAGCGGCATCTCTACAACCGCGAGATGCTTAATTGAGAAGAGTCGTGTTAGTGTTTGCGTTTCTTCTTCTATTCTCTCTATATACTTAGTTAGGTACTACCTATATATTCTTGTTCTTGCCGTCGTCATAATCATCATCACCGCCACAGCCGCCGCCGTCGTCGTCTGGTCAGATACTGCGCGCATGCCCTGTCCCGCCAGATTTATGGGGAGCTTCGTGTTTGTCTTGTGAGAGGCTATTGTATTATTGTTGACTGCAACTACAGGCTGACGCTTTTACTATATGTTTAGGTTGTTTAATGTTTATACGCGAAAACGGTCGGGTGCGGCAGCAGCTGTGTCTTTGGAGACAGAAAACTAACGGCAGTACAGAACTACAGATTCTCCTCTCTCTCTCTCTCTCTCTCTCTCTCTCTCTCTCTCTCTCTCTGCCACCTGCTCCTACTGCACCAGCACCAGCGACCGCGTCGAATCGAGATTATGACGTTGGTTGCGGAGCACAATATATAGCATAAATGAGCATGCCTATTTTGTATATACATATAGGTGGTTGGTACAAGTTGCTAGCTAATAGCTATAGCTATATATAATAAGCTTTGAGATGCAGTATCCTTTCACTCCTTTTCATTCGTCATCAGTCTTTTCTATCTCTCTTTTTCTTCCTTTCTTGCTTTCACGTCTTATATTGTACTTTTTGACAGTTTGACAATCTTCGACCGTGTCGTTGTGTCGTCTTGCTCGTCATCGTCGTCTCACTTGAATTAATAATTATAAGCACAATGCATCAAGCCTTAATCTTGAAATAATAATATTTCCAAGGCCAATAAGATTATTTTGCGTAAACAATCACATCTTTTGTGTAAATATGACGTACTTGATTTCATTTTATTTTCCTTTAGCAATCTTGATTAAATTATTGAATTTCTCAATTATATCCATAAGCGATTTAAATAAGAGTGACCGTTGTTAAATCAACAATACTGTAAAGAAATAAATATACAACTATCAATCAATTAAATAAAAAACGGTAGCAAATACTTATATTTAAATATCTCAAATTTAAATGCAGTGACAGTCATATATAGGTATTATACAACACACCACCGGCACACCGTATACGTATAGACGGCGCCGACAGAGCGGGAGTAGCGGGACCAGAATGCGCCGCGCAATTTCTTGTATTTTACTTATTGTAAATTTATACAGAGAACAGAGGGCTGCTAAATCTACTTTAAGCGATTATAAGCATATAAAGGGCCAAGGGGAACAAGATCCAATATGGAAGACGTCTCACTTGAATTTTAAATTTGTGATTTCGTAAGATTGTTTTTCAGAAAAGAAAAGGCTGTATGTGTGTATAATAATAAAGACTGTGTGACTGTGTCTACAATAATGGAAATAAATTATACAATTAGTATGTCTAAAACCTAGCTGGTGGGATTGGATATACAATCGGATTCTCCTACAAAGGTAAAAGAAAGTGCTGTAAATTATTGAAATGCAAAAGAAAAAGATTGCCCTATGAAGATGACGTCGCTGATATTTGTTGGTCTTGTTGTTCAGCAGGAGAGGTTAGGAATCTGCAATATTGACCCATTGCAGTAGAGCTGTCGAAATGTTACGTTGCTCTATTATTGTAGGGCTTTTTGCTCTTGTTTTTCTTGTCAGCATTACCTCTTGTAGGATTCACAAGTTTGATATCAAAGTAAGGTTACAAAATTACAATAAACATAATATGAACATTTATCTCTCAATTTTTAAATTGTTTCATTTTTTTATTTGTAGAAAGATAGCCGACGTCTTATATCTTTGAGTACTTTTGGATTTTACAAGGATGGAATTTTGGATGTGAACTTGATTAATTTCAAGGCTGTACCTTTTAACGAAACTTTTGTGGCAAGTCGTTGAATTTTTTTTTTGCAAGTTGCTCTGTAACAACCATTTTTACATTTTTAATGTGTTTATTTTACAGTTTGGCTTTAGCTTAGACCGCACTTTAAGCGATGCTGTGAATCCTTATTTAGATAGTCACGATAAATGTGTTTTACAAGGTGTGTCGTCCAATGTAAAATCTGATTATGAGCAGAGAGATGAAACAGCTGTTATATATTTTACATTTGATTTGAAAAACTTGCAGTAAGTTATTAACGGCATGCATTTAAATGTTACCCAAATAAAATTTACATTATTATTTGTTGTTTTAGATTAAAAGTAAATTGTAGCAGTAATGTGCGTTCTGTACATATTTATGAAAATTCTAGTGCAATTCGAGCTGCTAGACATAAAAGAAACTCGTTGGCAGGATTACGGGATACAGCATTATTTCCAAGAAAAAAAAGAGACATGCTTGTTACAGAGGCAGTTCAAAGCTTGGGCCAAATGAATTTTAATAACATTTTGCAGGAAACTAGCTCTTGTCTTCAGACACTTCCCATTATTGTTAGAGAAATTCAAAAAGAAAAATTGTACAATACTAGTTTTGCTATGTACGTTGCTAATGAAGAAGAAGAGGGCTTGTACAATTTATATTTTCACAATTGTCCAAACTATGGCCCTCGTAGAGTTTTGGTGGATTTTTCGGTAAAAACAAAAATGAAATCGAAAATATAAAAGTTGTATAAAGTGTTAAATAATGCGCTGCTTGTGAATTTTTCAGATGGAAATAAAAGAAATTAATGTAGATAATTTTTTAAGTGCCGGTGAAATGCCATTACCAGAGTTGTACTTTATGATGGCTGTTTTGTTCTTTCTTTCAGGATGTTTTTGGATATACATTCTTAAAAATAGCAAGTAAGATTATTACATTCAATAAATTAAATTACTATCGATTTTTCAATGACAAAATAATTTTTCACAGACATCCAGTTTTCAAAATACACTATCTTATGGCTGTGCTGGTATATCTAAAATCATTTTCTTTGTTGTTTCACGGTATTAATTTCCATTTTATCCAAACAAAAGGGGAACATGTAGCAGCATGGGCTGTACTTTATTACGTAACACACTTGCTGAAAGGTGCTGTTTTATTCATTACCATTGTACTTATTGGAACTGGCTGGACATTTATTAAACACATTTTAGCAGATAAAGATAAAAAACTGTTTATGATTGTAATTCCTCTTCAGGTACATGATTAATCACGTTACATTACTATTGGAAATTGTAATTTTTAATATTGACAACAAGTATTTGTTACATGTCAAAGGTATTAGCAAACGTTGCCGAAATAATAATCGAGGAGAGCGAAGAAGGTGACGTTGAACACAATACATGGCGACACGTATTTATTCTAGTTGACTTGCTTTGCTGTGGAGCTATAATGTTTCCTGTGGTCTGGAGTATCAGACATTTACAGGAAGCTGCACACATGGACGGCAAAGCTGCGGCCAATTTGCGCAAATTAAAATTATTTCGTCATTTTTACATAATGATTGTTTGCTATATATACTTTACCAGAGTTATTGTCTACCTATTAAAGGTAAGATCAAAAGGTAAGATGGTAAGGCTCGATTGTTTTATGTTGAATAACATTTAAATTTTTAGATTACAGTACCCTTTCAATACGAGTGGTTGGATGAAATGTTTAGAGAAATGGCAAATTTTGTATTCTTTGTGCTTACTGGTTACAAATTCCGACCAGCTTCTGCAAACCCATATTTTACATTATCTGCTGAAGAACTTGCTCAAGATAACGACGACGACGACGACGATGAGACAGATGTTGTGTGAGTTTAAACATATTTATAATAAATTGTGTGAATTCGAGCCCATAATTAATATTAATACAATAACGGCAGTTTATTTTCCAGTGTGTCTGGAGGAAATGCCATGGCCAAAGGTCTCAGCAAGGTGAATAAAATAATAAATGTTAATAGACCAAGTATCTCGGAAGTGCCATCTACCCAAGAAGAAAGAGATAATCTTATCAGCAAACGAGAATCTTCCCTAGAGTATGATTAGAACAACTCTTCTTTTTTTTAAATTTTGATTACTTGACCGTGTCACTTTCTTTTTGATCAAGGCATTTATGTAAAGAATATAAATAGCCATGTAAAAATTTTTTATGTTTGTAAATTATGATAAAAGTATTTCAATTGTGTGATTCAAGGGAACAAAACTGTTTAAAATATTTAAATTCTTAATTGTTAATTTATCTTTTATACATTTACATAAATTGTTACGTTTAATCAAATGATTCTTTTGAGTTATGTATTTTTTTTTTTACTTGCATCGTTTAATTTAATTGAATTCTTTTTCAAACACTATGTAAAAACAACTAAAGATGAAATTGTAATGTAAATAAAACTATTGCATTGAATATTAAATTTTTATTGTGTATTATGAGCCAATTATTCGATAATTACAAAATATACTGAGAAATTAAAATTAAAAGCTCAAACAATGATTAGAGGAAACATAAAAGTTCTTTAGTAAAAACTTATACGTTCATTAGTCCAAAAAATTCAATGTTTCCAGTTAGAGTTATTTTCAGCGAGAAGAATGAAAAAAATCACAACTTATGCAAAAATAAACTCTACAGCCTTCTTATCAAATTTTTCTGCTTTAATAATTTGAGGGTTTTACAGAGCTCGCGTTGAGCTAATATAAAGCTAAATTTTAAAAAATAATTTTAAATAGCAGTTCATTAGTAGTGGCTCAACCATACACTAAAAAATTGAAAAAAATTGTAATCGATGCAAAAAATTGACTCTACAGCATTTTTATCAAATTTTTCTGCTATAATAATTTGAGGGTTTTACAGAGCTTGCGTCTAGCTATTGATAAGCCAAATTTCATTGAATAATAAAAAAATGCAACTCATTAGTTGTGGCTCAATCATTTCAAATCATTCTCAAATTCCGGAAAATTATCATTACAACTTTGTCGATTTTGATGGAAAAAATTTCTTTTCACTGTCTTATGTTGTCTTTTGCTCGAATTAACCTAGCGCAATACTTATCTAGGCCGAAAAATCGTTTTTGGAAAATTCCGTAAAATTATCATTACAACTTTGTCGATTTTGATGAAAAAAATTTCTTTTCACTGTCTTATGCTGTCTTTTGCTTGAAATAACCTAGCGCAATACTTATCTAGGCTGAGAAATCGTTTTTGGAAAATTCCGGAAAATTATCATTACAATTTTGTCGATTTTGATGAAAAAATTTCTTTTTACTGTCTTATGCTGTCTTTTGCTTGAATTAGCCTTCTACAAGCGTTCTTTAGGCTGGAAAATCGTTTTTGGAAAATTCCGGAAAATTATCATTACAACTTTGTCGATTTTGATGGAAAAAATTTCTTTTCACTGTCTTATGCTGTCTTTTGCTCAAATTAACCTCGCGCGATACTTGTCTAGGCTGGAAAATCGTTTTCGAAAAATTCTGGAAAATTATCATTACAACTTTGTCGATTTTGATGAAAAAAATTTCTTTTCACTGTCTTATGCTGTCTTTTGCTCGAATTAACATAGCGCAATACTTATCTAGGCTAAATAATCGTTTTTGGAAAATTCCGGAAAATTATCATTACAACTTTGTCGATTTTAATGGAAAAAATTTCTTTTCACTGTCTTATGCTGTCTTTTGCTTGAAATAACCTAGCGCAATACTTATCTAGGCTGGAAAATCGTTTTCGGAAAATTCTGAAAAATTATCATTACGACTTTGTCGATTTTAAAAAAAAAAATTTCTTTTTACTGTCTTATGCTGTCTTTTGCTTGAATTAGCCTTCTACAAGCGTTCTTTAGGCTGGAAAATCGTTTTTGGAAAATTCCCGAAAATTATCATTACAACTTTGTCGATTTTGATGGAAAAAATTTCTTTTCACTGTCTTATGTTGTCTTTTGCTCGAATTAACCTAGCAGAATACTTATCTAGGCTAAAAAATCGTTTTTGGAAAATTCCGGAAAATTATCATTACAACTTTGTCGATTTTGATGAAAAAAAATTTCTTTTTACTGTCTTATGCTGTCTTTTGCTTGAAATAACCTAGCGCAATACTTATCTAGGCTGGAAAATCGTTTTCGAAAAATTCCGGAAAATTATCATTACAACTTTGTCGATTATGATGGAAAAAATTTCTTTTCACTGTCTTATGCTGTCTTTTCCTTATAAATACAAATAACATGTGTCGTCACGGCTTCATTTCACTTTTCGTACATAATTAGATGCTTCACCCACAAGTATGTAATAAATATTTACAGTTTTTATTTAATTCATCTGTTTTATGGTGTTTTTTTGTTTCATTTAATATAAAAGTGATATACAGCAGTTTGTCATAATGTGCCTTTCACGTATATATTTGACAAATCTTATAAGTCATACAATTTATTCATTTAAAAATTTAATGATCGTGTTTTATGGTGTTTTTTTTAATAGATATATCAAAAACATAAGACATTTTGTATGAATTTCGCGCATTGGATTAGATTTGTTTCCGTTCAAAAAATTTTACGCTCTGCTCTAGTGTTTATAACAAAGTTTAATATTATTGACTAATTAAAGTGTTTTACGGTGTTTTAAAATTTTAAATACACATACACAACAGCTGTTCGTCTGAGTTGTGCACAAAAAAAATATTTCAAATATTATT
>JAPYZE010001788.1:0-22646 GCA_030522805.1 Leptomastidea abnormis | reverse complement strand
CCCGGGTGTTTAATGCCCTCGCCTTCGGCTCGGGCATTAATACACACCCGGGCAATTATGCTGCACTTACGGCCCTCGGTCCGTAATGTACTATTAATAAATTCAACTCTAACGTTTTAAAAATAAGTGATAAATAGATTAAAAAAAAAAATTGTTAAACGATAAATGTTATTATATGGAATTTAATAAAATTTTATACATGAAAAAATAAAATTACTAAATTATTTCAAATATTTCGTAGATTACTAGTTTCAGAGAAATCCATTTTCAAAATTAATTAAAATAAAATTAACAACAATTAAATTTAACTTTATTTTAAATATAAAATGCAGCGATCAGTTTCAATGTTATAAAAAATATATATTTTTAAAATTTATTATCTCAATTACAATTAGATAATCAATTATTTGTCTATGTTGCATCAACACCAACAACGTTTAGGCGTCCGAAATATATCGATGGTCCTAGACACCACTTGCTTGTTCATGTTGTCCTAATCTAGTGGGTCCAAAAATCGGGTCGTAAAAGTCCTCTGTAAAAATTACTGGAGTACTGTAAATTTTCAGTTAGACTAACTCGGCTAACGGTAGTGATGGTGTCAATAAAAAAAAAAAAAATAACAGTAAAAAATAAAAAAAATTTTAATAAAAATTTTCTAATTTATTAGGATTTTGTTAACTTCGTAATAAAATCTCGGTTTATTCTTACAAAATTAAAAAAATTAATAACAAAATTTATTTAAAAAAAATTTAAAAACTAATTATCATAATTAAGTGATAGAAGTAAATCTGTAGTAACACTACTATATAAGTATGACATTGATATCTCGTCGAAAGCGAAAGGGTTATTTCCTCAACGGGATTCCACCCACGCTTTTTTAACAGGCAAACATCCCCAACGAGGAATTTTACGGAAAGAAGCTACCACCACCACCACCAACACTACGGTAGAATTCTCTACTATACTCCTAGTCCCGGTCCTGAAGAGGTAGCTTTCTACGCCCCCTACCAAGCTTTTATAACTCAAACCTTTTGTCCTGGAAATTAAGGGAAGGGGGAGAGGGTCGAATGGTTTCGAGTAAGAAAAGAAGAAGAAATTCTTTGTTATAGCAGCAGCAGCTGGCCTTTGAGATCATTTTTATTGTTAGTATAGCTTATACCTGAAGCAGCAGGTATAAATCCCTAGAAGAATTCTTCTTTTTATGGCTTTTAAATTAGTTTCTTTTGAATTCGTGGTTGACTTCTGTTGGAAAGGTAAACAGATTGATCAGGAGAAGAGAAAAACTCAAGAAGAATTTTAAAAAAAAAGGGCTAGAAATTTTTTTTTCTTATAATTTTGGCGAAAAATTAAATAATTATTATTATGGTATGTTTTTAGCTTGAATTTGTTTCATGTCATGTCTTTAATCGTTGTAATTTTATATGATAAATATAATTTTGTTACTTTATTATTAAAAATGAATTTTTTTAGAAAAAAATAAAAAATTATTAATTGAATTATTAAAATGAAATTAAATTCATGGTTCAAATGGTTTACGTATATATAAATATCTCATATTGCCTGTACATAAAATACAATGAAATTATCAACATCATTAAAGCATTGAAAAATCTTATAAACTTAATTGATTATATAATTAATTGATTTTACTTTATAAACTTTACAATAAACCAAAATGGTTTGAAAATAAAAAAAAAAATATAGATCAAAATAAAAGAGAATAAAATAAAGTATGCGTGCGTAGTAAGCGCAAGCTCACAAAGCCAGAATGGGAGAATGAAAGAAGAGAAGAGAGAGAGAGAGAGAGAGAGAGAGTGAGAGAAAGAGAAGAAAAGAGAAAGAGAGATAGAATGCAAAAGGTATTAAAAAGGGCTCTTGGAGGCGCGGTTATTTGGTAGGAAGGCCCGTGGGGTGAGGCACGCACGACCTCCTTACACCTACTGCGTCCCTGCCCAGTGTCACCCACGGTGTAATTAATATTCATACGTACGACGTTGCCTGCGTATTGTGAGTATGATTCGTTTTGACTAATAAATTTGTCTGCCCTGTAAAGCCGTGCTGCATGTAATTAATTTCGATAATTTTTGCTATTTATTTTTGTATTAAATAATTTAATAATGACATGTAATGTAGTTAGAAAATAAAAGTAAAATAAATAAATTTTATGCGCAATGGAAGCAAGTAATTTATTATAATTTTGGCTTCTTGATAATTAATTTATAATATAAATATTTAATTTTAAAACTTTATTGAATATAATTGGAAATTAAAAATTATAAATCCGAATTGCAAGATTCTTGTAATAAATGTATATTAGAAAAATTATTTTACAAATCTGGTCATTTTATACTTTATTTGCTTTTAATATACTTGTATCATTTCTAAAATCGAAGCTTGCTATGACACGATCAAAATAGTATTGGTTTACAATCCACAGATTGTGGGTTCGAATCTCGGAGTTAGTTGTTTGTGCCATTGCGTGAGTTCATATGCCGAATTACATTTAATATAATGTCAAAAGGCTTAAAAATAAAAATTGACTTTCGGTATTAAGTCTTTATTATTTTTTTTTTATTTAAAAAAATTTGTTTTATTTTTAAAAAAATAATTTTTAATAAGGAGTAAGTGTGCATTACTATTTCTAGGATCTAATGCAATTTATGTCCACATGAAAATTTTTATCCACCATATAAACTTAAATAATTTAAGAAAAATTACATTTAAAATTTTAATAGCTTTAAATATATTAAAATGTTTTTTATTCTATTATTAATATTAAATTGTAAAAATCACTTATTTTTTAAATGCGTTGTACTATTTCATATGAATATATATATATATATATATATATATATATATATATATATTCATGAAATACTCCTCAGACAGGCAGTATATAAAGATGAATTCGAGAAAATATATGTATCTTGTAACTTGTATACATATTATGATACAATAAATGCGAGAAAGTATTTACTCACGTGTTTCATATATGTATATAAATATATACAGATATATAAATATTCATTTCTAAATGCAACGTACAAACTAAAGTGTATTTTGCGGTGCAGTAAATGTTAGAAATTTAATAAAATTATTTTTTTTTTATAATCTAAGCAATTGCTCAATAATTGTAATATTTTATTAAATTTATTTATAAAATTATATTGTTTTACAATTAATTAAAATTGATATAAAATACTTGGTTGATAAAAGTTATAAAAAATATTTAAGTTTTTCACTGCTTTTATGACTATTATGTTTGTTTTAATACGTAAAATTTATAGTATCAAAACAATAAAAATACAAATTGATTAAAATTTGATAAGTTTGACAATACTTATTTAATTAAATATTATTCTAATAAAATAGTTAAAAATATAGTTTGCCCTAAAATAATATTTGTTTGTATGATACCTATTTATTTTTGCATTTTCATATGCTTCAATAAATAAATAGGTAACAATCATAAAGATTATTGATGATTTATTTATTAATTAAACAAAATAAAAACTACATTTTAATTAATTTTCTTTTTCCATGTATTTAAATAATTTATATAAAAATATATAAATAATTAAAAAAAAAATGTTCAGTCAGTTGTCAATAATCTTAATCAATTAATTTCTTTTATAATTTGAATATCAATATAATTACAAGACGATCACAACCTATATTATTCTTGATTCGAAGACAACATACAATATTGGCCTTGAAGTCGAAAGTTTTAACCCTTTGAAGCCAAAGACGGACCGGGAAGGTATCAGGAACACATGAACTTGTGAAACCTGAGACGATGCGATTATTGGATGACATACAAAAGTGGTAGGAGAGCATAAATCCATCCCATACACGGTCTTCCGCCCTTTCACAAAATACATTATTGCTCTAGCTAGCCATAAGAGGGTGGTATATTATTTTTTTTTACCTTATAAATTTTCATTTTTTTTTTATAAACTCATATAAAATTTATTAATGTCGCTATACCTAAAAATATATTTATGTCACTTTTACGTTTCACTATGAAATCCGAGTATATTATCGTATTGCATTTGATATCGTAAACATGCATAGAAGGATATACATATACAAGAAAGGAAGAAGAAGAAGAAGAAGAAGATGCAAGTTTTTCGTGCTGCGCATTAATAACATCCAATGATTCCGGACAATACAAGGGTAAACAAGAGGAACAGGTGGACATAGCACGATTGGAGGTTGCCTCCATATATACAGACACACACATATATAAATTTCTCCCTCTTTTTCTTCCTTTCTCTCTCTCTCTCTTCTTCTTCTTCTTCACTCTCTCTCAATTTCAAACGTTAGGGGGATATATAAAATCATGGGGAATAGAAACCAAGGATATTCCCTCGAGCTACATCACACAAAAAGGGGGAGTATATTTTAACGAGCGCTAGAGAGGAATATACCGTAAAATAGAAGGAGAGAAAGAGCAATACTATATGTAGCCTATCCCAATTGCGTATAATGCCAGCCTCTCTCATAATATACACTATGTCTCGACCCCTCTGAAATACTCGCTGAGGGGGCGGTTCACTGATGGCTTTTAATGGCCTAAAATTTCTATGGTATAGGTGTATAGTCAGCCAGCCCCCCCTCATTTCCACTCTCACTTGGTTTCTCTCGTGTATTATAGCCCTGCCCAAAAAGACGAGAACTTTAAAAGGCCTTTTGCATGTGATTTTACTCTCTCTCACATTCTATAAAGTTAATGGTTATATACCTATACATATGTGCATATCCTGCCAGACTGGTATATAAGCTTCTGTAAGCTTTGATTGGCGGACTGTTGGTTGGGATTGATCTGAATGAAGCGAACGTTCGGGTATATCTCTTTTGCCTCGTGGGCATATCCTTTTCTCTCTCTTTTACTCTTTCTTTTGCTCTACCTCTTACTGATGTGTAAGTGTGTGTGTGTGTGTGTGTGTGTGTATGAGTGTAAGGCAGGAGATTGTGAATCCCAAAGGTTCCTGCTACTCTGTTAATTGGAAAGCGCGAATACATTTTTTTCAAGGATTTTTACGATTTCTGGTAAGGTTCTCTTCTCTCTGTGAAAGAGATAGATATGTATGTATGTATATATGTGAAGAGGATGGTGTATGGTATATATATAGGTAGGGTGTGTGTATATATATTCTCTCTCTCCTTTCGTTCGTTTAAGGATCCTTTGAGTGTTCATGGTATCCTGTTAGTCCTGCCTTCGATAATATGAATACTAATTATCTTATAGCTAAGGCTTGTGTGTACCTACACTCTAGGATATAGGCTTGGTGTTTTTTTCGTTTTATTTTTTTTATTTAATTTGTTTATTATTATTATTATTTTTTTTAATATTTTAAGTTTTTAGTTTAAATTGTTTAACAGGTTTAGGTTTTATTAATGATTTATTTTTAATAAATAAATTATTTCTTTTTTTTCTTTTTTTTGGAAATTGTTTATTTTTACTGATAATATCAAAATCATACGATTTGAAATAGTATGAGTGATAAACTGAAAGATATAAAAATTTGATAAGATTATAAATAGCGTTTGATTGATAAGTTAAAATTGCATAAAATTTGTTATTGAAAGTTTAATTCTTGATCGAACTGAAACTGAAACTACCTTGGCCCATTTACAAAAGTTAAACACTATAGCTTATCATTTTAACATTGTATCGATAAAAAAATTTAACGATTACTTGTTTGTACAATATTCATTTGTAAACTACAATAAGAAAAAAGTATTGAAAAAAATCTTAAGCATGTCAAAGTCAGTGTAACCAACATTATCAGCAACTACACATATTACATACTGAAACCAATATTAAATAATTAACATGACTAATTCCTATTAAAACTCAATTTTTTATACATAAATTTTTTTTTTTTTGAAATTCTTCAAAATCATCTTATCATCTCACTTATATACTTGGGGCGTGTATATTTTCATCTTCGCAAAGTCACTGGGCGTATCCGTTCTCGTACATTTACCTTTACACAGAGAGTACAATAACCCAAGAGCAAAGAAGAAAAAGAAGAAGAAAAAAAAATTGCAAAACCCACAAGAGAGTGTAATCTCAAAGAGTATACATGCCAAGCAGCCCAACACATACCACACCTTTTTTTTCTTCCCATCCCACCCATTCCATCCCACTTTAGTTAAACAAAGTCAGCAGCATGTAGGTAGGTATAGGTAAATACACAGAAGAACACGGATATCTCTCATCCCGTTTGGCACCTCCCGTGGGACGGTCCTTGCTCCTCCTCATGATACCGCGAACAACCATCAGGTTAACCAAAGACATCAAAGGATCAATCTCAATTATCATCATCACCAATCGTTATATTATATCACAGTGTGGGGGTAAAATTGGGTGGTTGCAAAATTTTGTATGAGTGGGAAGAGAGACGTGGGGGGAGGAAGCAGACGGTGGGGTTCCTGGGTTGATTCAAAAGAGAGAGAGAGAGAGATAGAGAGAGTGAGAGAAAGAGAGTAGTGTACCCGCCTCTTCGCGTTGGGGTTACGCCCCGCGAGTTTGACGGCCTGCCCTCCGCGGGAGCCGCCCCCGCTCTTTAACCAGGATATCAGGAGATGTTAGGAATTTAATATTTTCTGTCTTTGGTATATAAGTTTGATACGAAGATGAGAGAGAAAGAGATAGATGTTGAGGAGATAGGGTTAAAGTGATATTGGGTGGGTTTTTGCTTTTGAGGATTAGATTATAGGTGGGTAGTGATGTTGGATGATGTTGTCTGTGTTACATCGTTTTTCGTTCTGGTTTTGATATATTACATGTCTATACTCAAATAGTATCTATTTGTTTATAATAGAAGTGATTCAACTTTTCATGGGTACAAAAAAATATATTGATAATTATGTACTATTTATTGATAAAAAAATCCTTACCTTTTATTTTATTTTAAAAGAAAAAAAAAATTGTTGAAAATTCAAAAGTAAATTTGTTTTCAAATTAATCTTTACAAGTATTATATAAGCTTGATTAAACAAAAAGGTCAGATTATGCCATTGGTTGATTTTAGCAATGGCACCCTTAGTCTCTTTTACCCCCAATTAAAATTCATTCCCCTTCGTCGTTTCTCCCTTTTGCTTTCAGATTAACATCTAAAGGGTGGAGCAGCAGCATTGCATACAAATTTCATCTTTCCCCACTTGCCTAGTCAACCAACCAGCATGAAAACCATAATCCATCTATATATATTTTCGTAAAAGATTATAAAATTTAAACTGATTATTTTGGTTTATAAAATCAATGTGAGGGTATTATACGATTAGACGTTCCTTAAAAAAAATTTAATAAGATTATTCTATTAATAATTGTTTTTTTCTTTAATTATTTTTACAAATTATAAATATAAACGTATACACATATATACTAGTTGAAACAAATTATTAAAAAAAAAAAAATAGATAATACTGCAATAAAAAAATTTTTATAAAAGATTTTTAGATATTTATTTTTTTTATAAATCTCGTACCTTTCTAAAAATCTAAAAACTCCCTTCTTTTATAAAAAAAATCCCTTTATTTTTTCAACTCAATCCATCCTCCATACACAATCCAAATTCATCCTTTTTTTTTAATCTACCTATCTCTCACCCACATCATCAAACTTTCCTCTCTCCATTCCTTCTCCCAATCCAGCCAGCCTCCCAAAACCACACTACCAATACATACATACATACACATACACAAACCCAAATCCCTATATACTCACTCTACTCCTTTTGTCTCCTCCTTCTTCATCTCCCTATATATATCCACACCATATACACACACCCATACATACACATACACAGATACAACATATATAAACTCAAGCATAAAGTCAAGGATTCGTCCTCGTGCTACTTCATAACATCTGCTGTTCGCCTGCTCAGAAAGCAGGCCGCTCAGGACAGTACACTCTCTCTACTCAAAACTAAATATCATCTATTTTCTCTCTCTCAATCATCTACATCCACATCCACACCTGCGATCTCTAACAAAGAAAGATCATCTTCGGGAGTATCGTCTTCTTCGTCGTATAGCCATCATCACATGGATATATAGCTGGCGTGGCGCAGCAGCGGGCGGTCCCCGCGGGTGTGTTGTCCAAGAGACCGGAGCTTTAATATACAGCTATAGCAAAAAGGGGGAGGCCGGCCGAGACCACGCCAACTGCACTGCCTGCTTTTGCTACAGCTACTACCTATACTGCCGCCTCCCCTTGTATATATACATACTATATATTTGTGGGGGGCACCCTACTGGTACTCTACTCCACTCTCTCTTTTGCTACAACATAGGGTGTGTGCATGTGATCGGACGAGAACGAGGCTGGCACGAGGTTGGCCAAATGAGAGAAGGAGAAACCGGGACGTCGACGACGACGACGACGAGGACGATGAGGACGATGTCGACGACGGGATGATGACGCGCCCGCCTGGGGGGCCCAGCCCTCGGGGAGACCGCGCCCACGCATTTTTAGCAGGAACACAGGAATGAACAGGAGCCCATCCTTTTTCACCTACCACTACCGCTGTTGTATATAAGTATATGTGTATGCTTCTTCCTCTTCTTCGTCGTCGTCTTCGTCGTCTTCGTCCGGGAGCTCTCGTCTTTCGCCAGCAGCAGCCTTTAGTTCTTCTTCTCTCATCTCTCCTTCTTCTTTATCCCTACCACATATTGTATACATACCATGTATTTTTCTTCCTTTGGTAGGTATATACTTAAGCGCTTATATATCCTCATATATGGATGTAGCATGTGTGTACAACGTGTATGTTTATTTTTATTTTTTTAGTTTTTTAAAAGACCTTGCAGGCTTTCTATCATCTGGCTGTACCAATATGCGCCTCCCCCTTTTTACTAGAGAGAGAGAGAGAATTCCTACCCCTTGACTTTACTCTGCAGCTCCCCTTTTACTTGGCTACTGCTGGCTTGGGGCTTGCCCAAAAGGGGGCGGAGAGAAAGAGATAGAGAGAGAATAGAAGTGGGTGTACTTTTTAGGGGAGGGTGGCTTTATCATCTTTGCTGTATATGTATATATAAAAGAGAGAGACAGAGAGAGGCAAGTGGGATGTATGGGGTGGTACTTGTGATTTTCATTTGCTTGATGATGATGATGAGAGTTTGATGAATGGTTGAATAGATGTGGATTTGTGTATAAATGTTACGTTTGTGATGAGTTTGTGTATATAGTGATGATTGCGATGAACTGTGTGTGTGTGTGATGTGTGTGCGTGTGTGTGTGTGTTAGGGACGTTTATGATATTTTTTAAAATTTAATATTAATTTTAATTATAATTATATTTTTGAAAATTAATCAATTATATTTTTTATATGTACTTATATAATATCCTTGAACGTGAACGACAGCATGTGTGTAGATGCATATGTAAAGAACTTTACAGGCTGATCCTTTTAACGTGACTCATAAATTGACAAAGCAATTCTTCCACATATGAGGAACAGGAATTCAGCAGTCATCAAAAGCTTGACTTTAGGGGTAAGCTTAGCTGACGATGCTTGCCGTCAGTATATATACTGAAACAACCCTTGGAGGTAAGGGAACATGTGTGTAAGAAAAAAAAATGATTTTGCTGTTGTTGGGTTTATATGGAATTTTAAATTTGGTTTGTAAAGAGTTGATAGTTTTGTGTTATGTTATTGTTGATTTAATTTGGTATAAAAAAAAATAAAAATTTTTTAATAAAATTATTATTACTAATTAAAAAATTAAATGTAATGTGTTTATATAAAATAAATAATTTTATTTACTTATTTTTTTTTTATTTAATCAAAGAATTTTAAATTAAATTCAATCTTTTATTGCTCTCTTGAATCGTTACAAAGATTGTAAGTAGCAAATAAAAATAAGTAATATTAAATCAATTACATTTATTTAAATAAAATAGAGTATATATATATATTGATATTTTCAATGTCATATAATATAAATTATTTACTGATAAAATTTTTTTAAAATTGCTTAATAATTTTTTAATTAAAAAAAAAAGTGTATTTAATTGAAAAGTATTGAATATTATAATGTGCTATCAATGAAGACAAATTATATCAAAGTAGTTTAATTATACAAAATCTTTAATGATCAGCGTAGATCTAGTTTAAAAGGCGTGACCGTATATAGTTATAGATGAAAGCATAGTGTATATATATATGTATGTATGTGTACTATGTGGGGGAAAATATGACGAACATACGTGAGCATAACTTCAAGCTCTTGATACTTCTGCTTTCCTACTTTCCTTTCTATGAGAGATATGAATCGCCATACTCATATCTACTTAATATCTAACGACAAATCTGTATTAGATAATAACAAAACTTGTCTTTTATAACATTTTTCTTTAATCATTGGATATAAAAATGATTTGAGCGAAATAGAAAATTGACGTTGTTATAATGATTGTATTGAATGATGATGTAAACCAAAAATGAATTGAAAATTTTTTTTATTTTATTTGGCATTAGAAATACCATTAGATAAGTAGGGTTGTGATAATTTTTTGTTTTTTTAATTAATTAAATTATTAAAAATTATTAAAATTGAAAAAAAAATGTTTTCTTCATAACAAAGTTTAACAATTCTTAAATTTAAAAATATACTTCATATCGTAATTATAATAACTAACAGCATTTTTTATCAATTAAAAAAAAATTAACTTTTATAAAAATAACTTTATCACAATTAATTTAAAAAAAAAAAAATAAATAAATCTATAACATTCCAATCACAACTATCCCTTAAACAATATCATTTTTTCTTATCAATCCAATCACAATTTAATTTATTATCAGTAGTAAAAGTCGTCAAACACCCAACATAATCAGCCATCAGCGCAAGAATCAAGGGGTAAATAGAAGAAGGTCGAAAAAGAGATTCGAAAGACTCTTCTTACACACATACATACATACATACATACATAGACATACATACATATATGTGTTTGGTAGAGAGCTATCACGCGGAGAAAGTTCCACCTCCTCCGTTAGCAATATGCGACTCTGGTCTCGTAAAGTTTCCCGCTCTGGTACCTCTTCTCTACTCTTATTCTCCTGCTACGTCGATGTAACGGAGTTGTTTACACTGCGCATGTAATATAATGGTTATATTCATTTTATATATACGTATATAACATATTTATGTATATCTATCTATTTATACTTATATATTTACTCCTCCCACTATGTATATAACATTATTTAATCTATCTTCTTATCTCTATGTCTCTCTTTCTCTTCCTGAGCTATCCAAGATATCAAGCTTTCTCTCTTTCTCTCCCACTCTTATACACTCTCCATTTCTTTGGACACTTGTGTGTATAGTGTATCCCTCCACCACTTCAACCATGCGTTCACGTATGTATGTATATATACTCCCACTCAAACGTTGTCTTTGATACCTTAGTTGTATTTCTTTTTCAATTTTTTGTCATTTTTTTTTTACTATTCAGCAATATTTTTTTTTACACTATCGCTTACTGCAAATACAATTCAATTATTAATTTAAAAAAATCATTCATTTTCCAATTTATATAAAAAAAAATAAAAAAAAGATCAAAAAGTTAACAAATAATTGATCAAGAATACAAAGGTATAGGGGGAATACAATAGTATGGGAGTACAACAATAAGCGGATCTTTAAGAACTAACCAAAGAAACTATCGGTCGACTATCGGCCGTTTTATCGATTCGATCGGCTATGATCAGGACGTCATAAGAGGGAAGCGGCGGTATACGTCGACGAAATATCCCGCAGTGGCCACACCAACCAACGTTACTGCAGGCCAGACCAACGACGAGACCAACCATGTATATACATATATACAGAGCTGTATATATGTGTATGTAGCTGTGGGCCAACCAACCTGTGTGCCTCGAAGCTGGCTCACAGACACAAAGTCCGGCCAATTATACGGGAATGGACCGAGAATTTTCGGGCGCTGCGGGAGAGAGAGTATAGAGAGGATGGACAAAGAGTAGAAGCAGTATAGGCTGCAGGCTGCATTTGAACTGCATGGGGAAAGGAAGCTTGAGATTTATATGTGTGTGTGTATGGATGGATATAAGATGTAGATATGTTTGCGTTGGTCAGATATGGAAGGTTTGAGAGAATGTCAAGACATAGTAGTAAACAAGTGTAATAAGAGAGTACGTATAGACAAGAAGTGGCGAGGAAGAAAGGAAGATATATAGATGTTAAGGGTGTGTGTGCTTGCTGGGTTGTATGTAAGAGGGTGGATATGTAAGGAATATGCGAAATTTTGATATAGAAGGGTCTTAGTATCTGAGTATCTATTGAAGATTTTGATATTTTGGTTGTGGAAGGAAGGAGATTGGAGTTTTGAATTTTAGAGATTTTGTTTTGTGGGTGTTTGTGAGGACTGTGTGAGTGTTTATCTTTTTTAGGGGTACAAGATTAAAAAAAAAAATTAATAATGTAGTTAATACATTTTTGTATAAATGACAAAATAATTCTTTATTTTTTATTACGTTTTGAAAACTAAATTAAGAAATATCTTGTTCAATCTTATAGTCAGTTTAATTTTAATTTATATAAATTTTATATCAATATTTTATATTAAAGATATGAAAATTTATAAGATATTATTTATTAAATTAATTTTAAAGAAAACACAAAATATTATGCTAAACTAAAAACAAAATTCATATGTATGTACAACATGAAACATGTAACTACTGTTTGTAAACATTGAATCCTGATACAGACGTTATACGTTGTGTTCCAAGAGATGTTATTGTGTGTACAACACGATATCTTCTACATGTAAAATAACGAAGGAAAGGAGGTTTATTGCATGTACATGTACATGTATGTTCGTATATGTCTCCTTCCAGAATTTCGCGATGCAGTTGGAATCAGGATACAATGAAAGCATAACGACACTTTTTTATTATTTTGTTTAAATAAAGTATTTTTTATTAATTGTATGATTTATAAATGAATCAATCTAAAAGTAATTACGACAATATTTTATTATAAAATTGTTTCGTCGTCTTTTAATTTTGAAATAAATAGACAAATTAATAACATAAAACATGAAAATTTAAATAATAAGTTTTTTTTTATTTATTTCAATTATTGTCAATAGTCAGTTTAATGTGAAATAACTAATACAAAAAAAGATAAGTAATAAATCAAGTCTTGATGTAACTCAGTTACTATAGTAGAGGATTTGTAATCTACATGTCGTGGGTTCGATTCCTGATATCTACTGTTTCAGAGTTGCCTACAGCTCTAGCTTGAAATAGTCTCAATTGAGTGTTAAAAAAAGCTTTAAAATTTTAAAAATAACAATAAGTGTCAATTATCATCTTTGTTTTTTTTTTAAGTTGGCAAATATTGGAATCTTGTAAAATCATATTTAAAAAAAAAATATTATAAAAATCATATTTATTAATTAACTTATTTTAACTGCACATTACTAAAGTCTACAAAATTTACTACCTATAAAGTATCCCCCAATTACTATCATATACATAATCTACAGATCACATCAAAATAGCGTGGGCGTACGGAACGAAAGAGTTGAACCATTCACGATACACCCACAACTAGGATTTCATGCGATTCGGAGAACTCTTTTTTTCGTATACGATAGCATTTCGTATTATGTTCTATATATGGGTATATACAGCAAGGGGGTACGTATACGTACGACCCTTGTCTCTTCAACAGGTAAATAATATAGGTATATATTCGTGACGAAGAAAGGACTTGCGAGACCTGGTTTGCAGAATTACAATACAAGTTAGATCAGGATAGCAGGTTTGCATGATAGCTAACTGTATCGTTTGCCCTTATAATACTGCTGCTACAGCTACAGCTATGTAGATTTTTTTTAAAATAAAAATTAAGGGATGATGCTTGATAGTTTTTGGAAGTCATTATTTATTAATTAGATGCTAATAAAAAAATTGAATTTTTTATTAGAAAAAATATTTAAATTATAATTTAGTATTTATGTTTATTAGGTATTTTTTTTTAGCAATAACAAATTCTTTTTATTAGTTATTTTATATTCTATAAATTGGATATAAAATAATGCATAATTGTGCTTAATTGTGGATTCATAATTAATTAAGTAGTGCAATTAAATTTTGAAGTATCAGATCTATAATTTATGCTTGTCATCTTCTTTTGTAAGCAAAATCTATTGGATTATAAAAAAGAAAGTTATTGCAATTTTAGTTAATAATTATAAATAAAAAGTATGGTAATCTTTTAACTTTTGTGTATTTTTACGTATAAATGTTTGTAACTCATTTTTACATATCAAGAACTTAATTTTTTTAAAAAGAATCATTTGATTTATTTCTTAAAAAAGTAATCATTAATAACTAGATTTCTATTAAAATAATGTTAATTCTAATGACTTTTTAAAATAACTTATTAATCTTAATAAAAAAGTTATATCCATCAACACCACCCTAAATAAAATCCAATAAATCATCAATAATTTTTAAACCTCTCAAATACAACACGATACCATCCTCCTTACTTACAACTATATACCTTCATCAAAGGTCATTTTGTGCTCTAAATACCAAAATCAGAGTATTTGAAGATATGAAAAAAATGAAAAGTGATATCCGTATGAGCAGGAGAGCATCCGGAGACTGGAGAGTTGAACCTGAGCTGTTGCTGCTGCTGTAGCTACCGGTGAGTTGAGTATCCGGACCTAACGGTAAAGAGAAGAGGGAGAAGGATGAGGAGGGAAGGGAGGTTGTTGGGGTGTGTAGAGGGGAAAAGTCGTGCGCTCTCTCTTTCTCTCTCCGACATTTGCCTTTCTCCGGGAGGTGGCTTTGGTGTGTGTTTGTATTCCAAGCCTGGAATCTTCTCGTCAAGGCCGATTACACGCCCCGGGAGTCGTCGTCTCTCTATGTGTGTATGTATAGAGACGACGGCGGCGACTATTCAAAAGGCGTTTTGAGAGTTTCTTTGTCTGTTTGTGCTTACTCGTGGATCTTTCTTTTTTTTCTTTGTAAAAGAATGTGTTTTAAATATTTTTATTTGTTTATTTAAATGTTATAAATTATTTAACATTAGCAGTTTGAGTGCATTTATACGATGTATTTTTTATTATATGTAGTAATTATTTAAAAATATTTTGTCAAATAAAAATTTTAGTATTTGATGTTCTATTAATATAATTATAAAGCCAATTTATAAAGAAACATGTTTTTTTTTCAATCATCTATTAAATTATAATTCTTTTATCATCTGTAATTTTGATATGTTAAATTAATTGTGACAAATTAATTTTATTCTACTTGCTTAAGAATAATTAATTTAAGCCAGATGAATTAAGAAATAATATTAAATATTCTTTTATTAATAAATCAATCAAAATTATTTTTTATGTATTCAATAGTTAAATAAATTACGAAACATCTGTATAAACTATACTTTATATATTTTAATTAATTGGAAATATACCACACGTGTGATTTACTAATTATCACAAGTATAATTTTTAACATTTTTAAATTATTTTAAATTGATGAAATAGGAAATAATTAAAAATCGATAATTTATTAATAGTAATAAGTAATTATTTTGAAACTAAAAAAATTTAATTTTCAAATTCTAAATCAGATAAATAACCCAAACACATAAATTAACTTTATAATTAATTTATTATTTTATCTCAAACGGAACATTAAACAATTAATTTACAAAAAAAAAAAAAAAAATTATAAATCAATCTTATTAATAATTTATCATTTCAATCTTATCACCAAATATTCCACAAATCTCAATACAATCGTACATCCCAGATTCCATCCTGTATCTTTCTTCCACTCACAAAAACATCCACATCCTTATTCCTTCGAACAAGACACACTCCATTCCATAAACGCCTCACACACAGCACAGCATCTCTCCACAGTCCCATATACCTATATATACACATTTGCCTTCCAGGCGCAATTAGTTACGCTCCATCAAGTTCTAAATGCGGAGAGGCTCGAATCAGGGCTTCATAGGTGCTAAGGAGGACATATTCTCGCCCACATCCTCTCTCCTCACACTCAGCTTTCTTCTTCTCCTCCTTTCCCTTCCTTCATGTATATACCACCATAACGACGCAGCTTCTTTCTCTCTCTCTCTTATACACACTATAATCTCGTCTTCTACGCTCTCGAACGAGTCTCTCTTCTCCTTCGTTCGAAATATTATATCCTTACTATGTATATATACTACGGAAAGAGAAAGAGAGAGTGTAGAGAAGGGACAGACACGATGGAAAGAGGCTTGACGATGCGGCGTTTGTACGTTCGTTCGTACGTTCGTTCGTTCGTTCTCCTGCGGATTAATCCTGCTTTCCTGGCCCCTGTCGCCGGCTTTCTTATTAATATGCTAATTTAGCGCTCAGTCATGCATGACTCCTATCTCTCTTATTCTACCTATATCTATATATACATATATATGTGTGTGTGTTTGTGCTTTTTTGTCGTCTGGTAGATTCAAGCGCAAGTTGATTTTTCTGTTCATCCGAATTGTTGCTCTGCAAGCTTCAGTTCTATACATATATATATTTTTAGATATACAACCAATGCATTTACATTGTACATGTAAAGTATTAAAGTAGAGTATATTTTTATAAGAGAGAATATGTGTATATATATATATAAAAGAAAAGCTCGTTTTACGAATTACGGTCACGTGTAATACGATACACCTTCGATCAGGGTAGTATGTGTCTGAATGAAGTAGGTTGACGTGTAGTATATATAGATGGTGGTGGTGGTGGTGGTAACAAGCCCTTTCCTCCCTTATGTATATATACGTTTTTAGCCATATATGTATCATCATCCTTCGGGACTTCCCCGAATTCTCCTAGAGTTTCTCTTTTCTTTTTCCTCTCCCTCTTTTTAGTTTGGTACAAAGCAATGTTAACGTTTGAAAGCTTATATTAGACTCTAAGCTTTCTCTATAAGCTTACAACATTGAGTTGTTGATTTTGTTTCTAAGCTTTGATTTTAAAATAATTAAATTTTGATTTTTATAGATATGTGTTGTAGTATAGAAGAGGAAAGGAATATTGTAAGTATTTTTGTCAGATGTAACTGCAAAATGTATAAATATAGTTTTACGTGTAGTGGTTTTATTACCAACAGAATAGTGGATGCGAGAAAAGTCGTTCTTTGTTAGTACAGAAAATAAGTATATGAGCTTGCACTTGGTATACACTTGAGATGCACATGAACAAGTAGAGAAAGAAAAATAAAATGAGTCCACAAACAACTACATCTCCAGCATATACACACAGAGAGTATTGGTTTTTTGTAACATACACAAAGAGGGAAGAAAGAATACAGAAGGGTATATACATGTACAGAAAGAAAGAGGATAAAAAGGAAAAATAAATATATACAGCTATAAATATATTCCTGGCTACAGCCAAAGTATGTTGTATAGTCCCATAAAAAGGAAGAGAGGGAATTGGGATCGTATCGGATAGTTATATGTATGTATGTATATATGTACGGGGAAAAAGAGAGAATGAGTGAGAGAGTTTGGTGTTCAGAGTCACGATCTCTCATGAGTGCCTAATCGGCCGCCCTTCGTTAATCCCCCGGAGGGTGAAAAAGATTTGCCGCTTCAGTGATTTTGAAAGAAACACGGACGATCGGATGATCAGGAAAGTAAAATCTTTAGGAGGACTTGTATGTTTATATATACATATTCACTTTTCCGTCTCTCCAGTCTCCGAGTATATTGCATCTTTATATCTTTTCTCTCTCTTTATCCTTCTCTTCTTATACTTTCTCTTATACGTCCATCTTCTCTTGCCTGCATCACAGCAGATCCAAGTGTGTATGTATGTACATACATCGTCCTCACGCTCTTATGAAGAAACTCACAGATATGGTCAAAGTCAGAGTCAGTTTTAGTATTTCTGTTCAAAATATGGCTAGTTAAGGGTATGTATGCATTATACGTCGTGCCTCGTATGTATGTCTTCTTGCATCCATCCATGATCTTTTGTGCAAGTGGTCCATCCGGCAGCCATTTGATACCAAACTCAGAGGATTCAGTACTAGGAGATCATCCCTTGGATATGGATAGTTAATATTATAATGTCAAGAGTGAAAGAGAGAGAGAGAGACGAAGGATGCTGTATATAGTGTGAGTCAAAGTTGTATATAGTCGTCGTCCAACGTCCCCAGCACAGCTATATAAGCATATACTTGTATATGCATAAGTGTATATACTTGAAAACCCGTCACGCTTGAGCAGGTTCGAACGAATATCGTCCTGTTCTATGAGGATAACATGAGGATATGTGAGGTATAATATAAGCAAGAAAATATATATGCGTTTCCTGAAGAGAGATACACACGCACATGTGATGTATGTATGTGTACGTTCACACATACTTACATGCGTAATTGTGAGACTTACCCTTCCCACGCGAAACTCCTTCTTTCTTGCCCCTATATATAGTTATACGTACATGCTATATACTCAGACATCGCGTGCTTTCATCAAACCCAAGTAGGTACTTTAATAACCCCCTGCGATCAAAGTTCTTTCTCTTTTTCTCTCTTTCAGTTTCTTTTATTTCAACTCCCTTTTTATGCCTCTTTCTTCTCTTCTTGCACGCTATGCAAGCATATATATAGGTATAGGTAGCAGAGATCTTGGTTCTTCCCCTTTATATACCTATATATATACCAAGTCTTCTTTGTTCTTCATTCGCTTGTACGTATATATAAGTATATGTTTCGAACTGGAACTGGGTGTGTGCTATTATCGTCTCTTCTACCACTTGTATCCAACCATTCGTAAAAGCTTGTAGGGAAAAGAAGAAATGGAATTAAACCCATTGACTATTAGGAAGTTATAAGTTATATGGTATACACCATGTAGGAATTGGGTTTTTTTTTGGTGTGTGGGTTCCTTGAGATGTATATTATAGGCGTGGATTGGATTTTAAAATTTTGGTTTGAAATGTTTTGGATTTGAAATGTTTTAAAATATGATTAGATTGAAACTAAGCAAGATATCTGCTTAGAATAATGTTGTTTTCTATGCAGTTTATTTTTAGATTTGTTGATAGGGTGAAAAGAAAATTGGCAATATGCAGATATAAACAATTTAAAATTTTATCAAATTAATTTATTTACAATAATTTTTTTTAAATTATAATAGTTTTTATTTGACAGAAAAAAACAAGTTTTTCCCTTGCATATGTACGTTAAACGACGTCAACTGCATTTCTCTTACTTCCATAATATCACATTCAACGAGAGAAAAGGAGCAAGTGCAGTGTCTGCTCGCGGGAAACATCGTAGAATAGCGGATACCGTCAGCCAACGACTAGGCTGACATACGTTGAAAAAAGGTCAGCAAGTATGAATGTCAGTGTAAGCTGCTGCTGCTTCTTTTTTAAGGAGAGGAGAGAGAGAGTCTCTCTTACGATAGGAGAGCGACGTCTCCTCGACGTCCGGACGACTCTCGTCAAGCCTCACATGATCGGGAGAGCATAGCACGACGTGAGTGTGTTATATGCACAAGACAGACGTTTTTGTGAAGAAGCTGAAGGAATTTGTATTGAAGATGGTGGGATTTTTTATTTTTTTTTTTGGATTGGATAAATTGTTGGTGGAAGAGGATGTTGATTATCTTTTTTTGGGAGGGATTTTAGATTGAGTAATTAAGTATTTACTGTGAAATAATAATTATTTTTAGATAAAAATACCTAAGGTTTTTTTTTTTTTAGAAAAAATAATGAGGATAGTTGGTCAATTTAAGCATGGATTTTTTTTTTTTCAAGTCTGGAAATATTTGGAATTAATATTATTTGTTGTTTCTTAATATATATCGAAAAGTGTAATTTCCATTTATTTTGTATTAGAAGAATTAATTATTATTTGATCAGAAATACATAAATCTTTCTTTATACAAATGCTGTCTTTTTTAAAATTTAAAAATTAAAATTAAATATAAAAGATAATGAATATTAAAATTATATATTACTACTGATAACGATAAATGTATATAAAAAAGTATTTCCAATTGAAATTTCTTTTAGTTATTTGATGATTTTTAAAAATATAATTTATCATACAATAATTGATATGAAAATTTTACTTTTTTCACTATTTTTTGTTTCTATTAATATTATCGTAATATTAGGGGTAAGTTGTATATTTTTAATTAATCATTAAAGGACAGAAATAATTATTCAACTTAATTTTTATGTTAATTCCAAACAGGGAAAAGATGAAGTTTACGATTGCTTTTTTGATTTTTATGATACAGGTATGTTAATTACAAAAAAATTTATTTTACAAAATTGTAAAAATTGTTTATAAAATTTTTATTAATTCAGAAACCCTGATTGATTATTTAACGGAATCCCGGGAGCCAACTGAAAATGAATCTTCCTGTTTAAGTTTTTGTAAATTAAAATATGATGGATTAGTAAGTAAAATTATATGATGTATAAAAAATAAAATGTCAAATACAAAACTTATTAAATTAATTTAATAAAATTTTAAATTAGTTTGACAGTGAAAACAAATTTAATAACAGTATTTTTCAAGCATCACAATCTTTATATTTTTCTAAGCCAAAGGATACGATTACATATTTAAGAAATAAATTAATACTTGAATATTTTGAAAGATGCGAAAGAGGTAAATATGAATTTTCCATTTATAAATATTTTCCTTGTTCAGAATTAATATTTTTTTTATTTACAGATAAAAAACCAGTATTAGATCCAAAATTTGAGCCTTGTTCACTTGTAAATTGTTTGAGAAAGAAAACTGACTTCTTTTTCATCTACAAAGATTTTAAATTCTTGTAAACACATTAAAAATATATATATTTTAAAAAATTACAGTAGTATTGTATAACAAAATCGCTTTTATTTATTTATAAAAAATATTTTTCCTCAATCGTAAATCATTAAAAATTAAAAACCACGTTGCTCCGTTTTTTACGACCTCTTCATTCTAAAAGCTCAAGCTTGCAAATACACTTTAAATAATACCATCATAACCAGCAGTCGACAAAGTAGAAATCTTCATCGCCTTTAAAAAACATCCGCAGATGTATCCAGCTTCCAAATAATTCCGTGAGATACCGTCATCCGTCTTTTTATCTCTCGCAGTCCAAACCAATATTATTCTCATACATATTTCTAGTCGGCTTATTTTTTTCTTTTTAACTCTCATTTTTTTCATTCTCATACCATAATACAAAAATTCACAAAGAAACATATACTACGTGTCGAGTATCATAACATTTCATCCCTTTAATAAGCTCACATGTATAATAAAGTCAAAACTGTTCCAAGTCATTTACAAGTGTCGAGCCACACACGTGTGTCTGTCTGGTCTGTCACAACTCGACCTCATACTACTTAAATCTACCCTCTATCCCTCGCCCCTTCCCCCACTACAAAGTCATAACTATATATATACACACACTGTATGCATATATCTATAACACATAGTCGTCGGTCTTTCACATCTAGCCGGCTGGCTGGCTGCGCTGGCGTTTCGCAAGTTCTCGCGTTTTTCCGTCGTCGTTATGCGACGGCGCATCTGTTATTTTTCTCTTCTTTTCTCTCTTTATGTATGATATATAACAGCTGATAAGACGTATTCACGCAGATATATATAATCCAAATCTAAACATTCAAGATCTGTGCCTATGTGTAGGTATACACCACCACCACGTGCATAATAATACACAAAACCAAAGTGAAAGCTAAGCTGCAGCTGTGTGCATAATATATATCTAATCCAATATACCGGCTTGTAAACTTTTTACTTTGATCATCAAGTTTGCATTAGTTATTATGTATGTATATAATGTACATATAATATATACAAAACGTAATACTTTATAAAAGTGAGTGTGTAAAAAGCGAGTGCGCGCGTGCGCCACCCAGGGAGGGGAGGGGGGGTTGGTTACATATATACATACCGCAAATAGTTAGTGTGTGTCTATACTCTTTCGGACTTACACTTGCCTACTCCTCCGACTCCGACTCTGAGTGAAACGTTTTACTAGTGCTATAGCTGCTGTCTTTTACTCCATTGTATGCAGCCGCGTGGCCCAAGTTGCTGCTTGCTACTTCTGCTAGTCTGTATAGTATTGCAGAATATATAATACAAGTTACAGAGAAAGAAGTGCATGTCATCGTATAAGTAGTGAATTGACATAATAGTGAAATCATTGTGATATCTTTAAAAGTAACAATTGTGTTAGTACAGCGTGTAATTCAGCAAGTGTATCACACTTAAGCTTCTATATACTTTGTCATCCCCTTGCAAGGTTAAGTATACAGTGACGCGAGTGATTGTTAATTGTTTTTTCTTTATTTTTTTTTTTTTGGCGCCATTATTATAACACAACGTGCTGCCGTTGACTGTGTCGGAGTTGACTATATATTACATTTTCGTCTTGAACAACCTGTTGTCACATCATTTTTATACACGAATGTGTGTGTGTGTTATATATTCAATCAACTCTACATATATATAGACATTACCGTGCTGCCCAGGTGTAGTTATAAACGCGTCTTATATATTCCCCCGGTAGGCGGTAGTTGCTTCGTTTTTCCGCTAAG